>CBVK0100603837.1:0-16504 GCA_900067695.1 Picea abies | reverse complement strand
AAAAGTCCCCCCCCCCCCGCCCCCCCCCTTTCATTAATCTCCAACACCACTCCAGATGAGCTAAGGACCAATTCATAATAATTTACATCTTCTATATTAATTAATTTTGTTTTGTTATGATGACATTTTGTTCCCTCGTTGTTGGTGCTTGTAGAACATTAAACATATGTGAATTAATAGATTTTTTTAAACATGCCATCTAATATTCCTAAGTATATTATTATTGAAAATTAAAAAAAAATAAAAATCATATTGAATAATATTTTTTCATTCACCTGATTCATCCCTCTGCAATTTTTCCATCAATTATGCTATTCTGCACTTAGATAAGAAATAATGTTATCGATCTTCCTCATTCTATGGCCCTACATGACACACACTAACCAATACATATTAGTTAAACTTACATATAGTTCAACCATATTAATTTTGTATAGAATTTACAGAGAACCTACCTTTTTTGTTTTTCCTGATGTGTCATCATTGTGTCGACCAAAATTTTTCTTATTTGAACTCTTCTCACTCATATTTTTATCAATATACAACAAGTACCATTCAATACATAAATTATTAAATATATTTTATAAATAAATCACATAATTTTCAGCGAAAAATAAATCATTGTAACCGGTGCTTTTTTTTATATACAAAACACCAGTGTGTTTATTATATAAAACACACAAGTGTGTTCCATACAACAACACACACCGAACAATTTAATTTCTCTTTTAAAATATTGTGAATTACAATAGTGCGATATCTATAGAAGACATCACAATGACTATAGTAGAAAACAAAAACATAGCAAAAAATTAAACATTCATAAAAAAAAAAACAATAGAAAAATTAAACACCGATGAGAAGAAAAATTAAAAAAATTATGTGAAAGCATTTTCTGTGTTGTTTAGATGAGAACCTCGACGATATTTTTTATATGCACCATATTTTTTAATTTTTTTTTTTTAATTTGGCTTAATTGGTGTGTTCCTTATACATAAACGCACCAATGCATTTTTGTCGAAAAGGCGCACCAGAAAAGTGGAATACATTTTTTTTTAAAAAGGTCAAATCATAAACCGTTTAAAACAAAAGGGTAGAGGGTCGACTGCGTTTGGGATCCGATGCAATAAGTGGTCCATTTGCATCACATGCCAAGAACTTATATATAGAAAAACAAACCCATTAGATCTAAAATACCTAAAACGAAAAGCCCTAATTCTGAAGTGATAGAGGGAATTAAACCCTAGGGTGAAATTTTGCATTCACGTGAGCAAAAAAAAACAAGGGGTAAGTATGATTATTTATTTTATTTTATTTTTATTTATTTTTTCTGAATGTAGGGTTTTGAGTGAATCACCATACCCTACGAATCTTGATTTTATGAAAATTTCTGATGTTCCAAACTATTCTTCTGCTCCACAGTGCTCCCTGGTATGTCTCTCTTCCAAATCCGTCCACTGTAAATTTTGGCAAAATAATGAAAATATTGAATACCTTCTTAATATTAATTTTTTTTTATGAAAAGGGTTTAGAGTGAGTCACCATACCCTAAAAATTCTCATATTCTGAATAATATTGTGGTTCCAAATTATTCTTCTCCTCCACAATGTTCCTCTGTATGTCTCTTTGCAAGTCTCTCCCCTGCAAACTTTTGCAAAATAATGAAATAGTGAATAGATTTTTAGTATTTAAATGACTTTATGAAATTCGATTCCCGCTATTTTTTTAATTGTTTAAAAAAATCGCGCTTTTTTTTTGTACTTTTTTGGCACAACGATGCGTTTATGTAGGACACACCGATGCAGCCATATGACATTACGCACCGGTGTGCCCATATTATTTGACACACCAGAGACATATAATTGGTTTTTATTAACAGAATTTAGAAACACTGTGTGGTTGATTTTTCAATGCACCGATGCTTATTGTTAATATGTGCACCGATGCGTTTGTGGTTTATAAGCGCACCATGATGCATTTAAAGTTATTTCAACTTTTATTTTCACATAAAATAGTATATTCATTATATATCATTTTCGGGATTAACTGTGTAGTGTAAGTCATTAATCTATGACCCATATCCATGAGTAATAGTCGCAACTAACCAATAATTCTCATGATTTGAATAGTCCACTTAGCACTCATTGCATCGGGTGATACTCACAGGGGTGAAGAAATGGGATTGGAACCAACGAAATGAATTGCATAGCATCAATCATCACTTCTAGGGCTTGCACCCGGTAACCAAGGTTTTGCAAATGGGGTAGCAAGCTAAGTGGGCTTGATTGTGGGGAAAACTTCACAGTTAAGTGCGCTTGAGCCAGAGGTGTCTTGGGATGGGTGACCACCTAGGAAGTCTTGGTTAGCGAGTGCAAGCCCCGGAAGTGATGATTGATGCTATGTGATTCATTTCGATGGTTTCAATCCCATTTCTTCACCCCTGTGAGCATCACCCGATGTAATGAGTGCGAAGTGGACTATTCAAATCATGAGAATTATTGGTCAGTTGCGACTATTACTCATGGATATGGGTCATAAATTAATGAATTACATTATGCAGTTAATCCTAAAAATGATATCTATTATGTTGCACTGCGGAAGCCCCTCTATGCTTAAATAATAAGAGTGAAGGGAGCTCTAAATGGATAGTTCATAAGGCACAATACTTGCTAAGGTTTTGAAAATGGGGTAGCAAGCTAAGTGGGCTTGATTGTGGGGAGAACTTCACAGTTAAGCATGCTTGAGCCAAAGGCGTCTTGGGATGGGTGACCACCTGGGAAGTCTTGGTTACTGAGTGCAAGCCCCGAAAGTGATGATTAATGCTATGCAATTCATTTCACTGGTTTCAATCCCATTTCTTCACCCCTGCGAGCATCACCCGATGCAATGAGTGCTAAGTGGACTATTCAAATCATGAGAATTATTGGCCAGTTGCGACTATTACTCATGGATATGGGTCATAGATTAATGACTTACACTACGTAGTTAATCTCGAAAATGATATCTAATATGTTGCACTGTGGAAGCCCCTCTATACTAGTATATTCATCTCAAATTATCTTTTAGGATGAATTCACATGACTTCCAATATTTCAGTATACATTTTACGTTTTATGTCACCTTATTCTTTAAAAATGGTTTCAAAACTATATTCATACTCAGATTGTGGTATGGTCATTGAAATTTATTTTAGATATTTACAGAAAAATTTATTGCTAATTTTGTTGAAATGCAGGGAGAAAATCTTATTATATGATCAAATGGCCAATTCTTCAAATTCCATCCCATTCCATATTGTTCAAAGTCCATCGCAGAGTTCTCCCTTTCCATCTCCAGTAAGTTTAACTTATTTTATTTATGTTTCGATTATCTCATTGATTTTTTTTTATCCATGTCAATCTAAATAAAAATGTATCCAAATTTGCAGGATCCTGATTCAGAATCGAGTTCCGATGCAGAAAATATTCCAATACTGGTTCAAAAACGTCAGAAGGTCTGATCATGAGCAACATACCGCAAGTAGTTGGTAGATGAGAATGGATAGCCGCTTTACCCTGCCAATTGTGGCATTCCATCTTCCAACCACAATTTTTGGTTAACGATGGTATTAGTTGTTTGGTATAATGTAATTTGAACAAACAAATTATTGCATTGTGCTTACTAATATCATCGATGTACTAATGTTCAATATTTATGAAATTAGGATGCTTTTGATGATGAGCGACCTACCTACCACATTTCGTTGCACCCCACAACAATGTCAACCTGAGAGAAGGTTTCAATGAGAGAACAACTCGGAGAGGAAGCGTACTAAGAATGGTTGAATCAACCACCTATTCAATTCCCATTACGCCCAGATTCACCAATTAGGAATGACTACAAAAATAGTAGTTCTTCAGAAGTTGGAAATGGAGACAATAAAAAAGAGGTTGGTATGGATGATTACTTACGGGATATGAATGCCATGGAGACAATGTTGTTAGATGCATTCCATAACGATGAGCTAGGGGATGATGCTCATATCAATGATACCATTTTCGAAAGCCTAAAATCTTCTTCCACCACCCCTCTCTTTGGACATAGTGCCCGATCAAAGTCTACCCAGCTTGGAACAACAATGTTACTTTACAACGTGAAATCAAATTTTGGCATGTCAAACACATGTTTCTCGACAATATTGAGGTAATTGACTAGCAAGTTCCTTATATTGATTTTGTGAAATCTTGTCATAGTACAATCAACATTAGAAATGGTTGCTTTTATAAATGTTAAATGACCTTGTACATTAATTCTATTTCCCACTAACTGCAGGATATTCAAATATAAGGTTCTTCCTAATGATAATGTTTTACCCGGTTGGTGAGAAGAGACAAATAAGTTGTTGAAAATGTTGGGTGTTGAGTATACATTATATCATGCATGTATGAATGATTGTATTCTATATAGAGGAGAATATGTAGACAAAGAGATATGTCCTAAATTTGGGCATGACATGTACCATAAATCAAATAAAAATGGTAAATCGCATGGTCCTCCTCATAAGATATTGAGGCACATGCCAATAATCCCAAGGATTCAAAGGCTCTTTCGTTGCAAAGAATTAGCTATGTTGCAAGGATGGCATGCCTTGCACATAAGTGAGTCAGGAGTTATCTGAATCCCAATAGAGTCAATAGCCATGAAGCATATAGAGAATACATGGCCAGAAAAATTCAAGGATGAAGTACGAAGTCTACGACTCAACATAGAAATGGATGGAATGAACCCATATTCCCTCCAAAACACCAACTTTTTTGTTTGGCTTGTAGTAGTGATCAATAACAATATCCCCCCATGGTTGTCCAAGAAGAATGAACATCTTATGTTGGCTCTTATAGTCCCTAGTAGAAGACAAGTGAAGAATATGGATGTCTACCTACAACCATTGGTAGATGAATTGAAGGAATTATGGGAAGAGATACATGTATACGATGTATCAAGACCCATTTCAACAAAGAGGAGTTTTACATTGTATGGCATATGTGCTTACACCACACATGATTATCCAAGATTAGGAGTTTACTTTGGTAATTAACATGTTTATTGATTTGTTTATATACGTAACAATATTTATTTACATATTTTATTTGTTGTGATTGACATTCTATTCTTAAACGCTAACGTGTTATGTATACAATAATTTCACAGGTCTTGTAACTAAAGGCTATCATGGATGTAAATGTTGTGGACCTTCTATGAAGGCTAGGTGGTCCAACCACCTACGAACGCCGGTGTACAACTGCTCGAGGGTATTCTCCCAGAAGAACACCCTTATAAAAGAGCAACATCTGCTTTCACTAGTAAACCAAAGAGAACCCAAATGCCTGCAATAATGACACCAACAAAATGGATTAGAGCATATGAGAGAGAGAAGGAGAAGGATATTACATAAATGTTTGATTCAAATGGAGAGCCTATGTTCAATGATCCAGAATTCTTTGACACCTATGTTGAGAAATTTCCCATTGGGATGAAAGTGAAATCTATCGTTTATGAGTTCCCCTATTGGGAGCATCTTAAGATTGCCCACTTACTAGATCCCATGCATATATTTAAAAATGTTTCATCTTCTTTATGGAGGCACATATCATTGAAATAAAGTGACATAATGGTTGTGAGGAGAGATCTTATTTCTTCAAAAACTAAAAAGAAACATTGGCCAAGACAAGAAAGTAGAGGAGAGGTTGCTCCCTCTTGGTCTTTCAAAGAAGGTTATGTCCCATGGATTTTGAAGAAAGAAGATCTTTCTTTAGAAAATGAAGTTATATTGGGTGTGAAGGTGCCTTCTTTATGTGGGTCTTCCTTATGATATTGCTTCATTGTGCGTCAAGACCATTTGTCGGGGTTGAAATCACATGACCATTTGAACCTTCTAAAGGTATGACGCATGTCAAAAATTTGATTTTATTATTTGCAATTTTTATTTTTATGCCATGGGATAAAACAAAATTATTTTTTTATGTGTTTACTTTGTAGTGTCATTATCCTCTGCTCGTGTGTGGGTGTGTGAACCATGACTTCCCCCATGACCTAAGGTGTGCCATGTCTAAATTATCTCCTTTTGTGCATTGGATCACATAAAAGGAGATTCATATGGCTAACATTCCATGGTGGCGTCAAGAGATAGCTGAGATTGTTTGTATGTTTGAGAAGGAACTATCTTCGAGTTTCATGGACTTGCAGATTCAACTTCTAATTCACCTATTAGATGAGGTTCAATTAGTCAGGGTGGTCTCTTGTCGTTGGATGTTTTTTTTAGAGAGGTACATGAAGAAATTGAAAGGATTTGTTCGTCAAAGGAAAAAACCCGAGGGGTCTATGGAAGAGGGGTACATATCATATGAGTCTTTATATTATGCCAGTGAGTACATCAAGCATATCGACAACACACTAGGTGCAATGATTTGGGACGACGAAAGGGATGAAGACAAAAGAGAAGGGGACCTTCTCAAATGAATGGAAAAGGCGCTTGATAAATAGTAAGTGACTTGTCATTTGCCAAATTTCTACAAAGTAACTATTCACACTGAACTTCATAATGTATATTTTCATGATATCATATGTACTATATGTTGGTTTGATTTCATGAATACATCAACGAATTCAAAAATTGATGCCATCAATAAATTCATTCTTTACAATTCGGAGGCAACACAACCATATGTCGCATTGTACGAATAGAAGAGGAGGAAATGGAAAAGTGACAAGAAAGAATTCAGACGGTTGAATGGTAGAAGCAGGCCTTATCCTGATCGTTTAAAAGAAAATATGCAAATGATATGCCCCAACAGTTGGGTTGTTGACCAAGTTAGAGAGAAATATGGTGCATTTGGTCATTACCCGTGTGAAGAAGAGGATGAACTAAACATAGAGATTGGTTGCAGCAACTCGGTAATAATATTTTTGTGTACACAATTTTTAACTTCATAATGCACATTTGAATTGTAAGTACATCTATATTATTTTATATTTTAATGGTCAGGTTATTAGACACATATTGACACTGTGATTTGTTAATTTTTTTATAGTTGCATTTGTTCCCATCTATGTGGGCATATGGACATCATTTTCGCACAGAGGATGTCGATGATGGACACATGACACAAGATTGTGGAGTGGAAGTCGAGTTCGACCAATCTAGTCATGCTAGCCACTGCGATCAAAACACCATACATGGGAAGTTAGGTCACATTGGAAAGATACAAGAGATCATTCGAGTGGACTTCTCTTCTTTCCAATGTGTTATTTTTAGGTGCAAGTGGTGGGACACCTTTAATCGGAATAATGTAAAGGGAGATCGTGATAGCGAGATGATATGTATCAACTCTAAAAATATGTGGGATGAAGCTAAGGAGCCTTATGTTTTCCCAAAACATTGCAACCAAGTGATTTTTTACCCAGATGTGTTGGATAGGGATTGGTGGTTTGTATTAAGAAACGACCCAAGATCAAAACATATTTTTGAGAACATCGGTGTTATCGTGCCAAGCGAGGAAGATAATGAGGGTGATATTTACATGTTTTATTTCATCTTTAATACCGTTGTTGTATCTTTTTGTTATATTATTTATTTCGCTAATTATATTGTTTTTTAGTCATCTTCTGACAGAGGAAATGTTAAGTTAATTATAATAGATCTTTGAACAATTTTAGCTGGTTAACAGTGAATTTGATGCGTAATGTGTTTGCCTTTCAAATTATTTGTGATTGCATGGAACATTTTTTATTTGAACATATTTATATGTCGTTGCATATATTTAAAAATGTTTCATCTTCTTTAAGTATTTCCAATTGTGAAATCCTAAAAAATGTTAAATGTCTAGTTGAACTTTTAATGGGATATGAAATTCTACTTTTTATGTTGATATAATTAGATGTAATGATATGGTTGATATGCATGTTTAATAGTACACCATTTTTTAGGATATGTTAACATGATGATTCAAAAACTGAGTTTATGTTCATTTATTTTGTAGATTTAAAAGTAAGATTAACAAAAATGTGGTTTATAATTAAAAAAATAAATTTATAACATGATTTTGTGATAATTTGGTTTTTAACTAAAGTAGTGTTTGTTAGTTTACATACTTTTGTCATTGCTTTTGAAAATATTTATAAAATTATGCCCCTAATGTTGAGTAAAACCACAATTAATGAAGTAATATTTTAAAATTTGATAGCAATCAACTTACAAAATAATGACAAAAATAACAATAGGAATATTTGCATCCACAAAATTTTGAAGCCAATAGAATGCTTATCATTGGAGATCATAACTTTTTTATAATAACAATTTTTAGTGTGGAAGAGTCTATTCAAAAAGAGTAATTAGTACAATGGAAAATAATATTTATTCATATGTAATTTGTTTTTTGAAAAAAAAAATAGTTAGAATGAATATGTATAATGAACTATCTATGCAATTATAGTTTCAATTTTATAATTATAGTTTCAACCATATTGAGCTTTGTAATTTATAAAAATAAACTAGATGATGATAATCATCTTATAACAAACATAAACAATATCTAAAATGCACATTTATATTCGCTAGCTAACATCATCTAATTATATATACCTCTAACACATATAAACATCATTAATTAGCTAGCACACATATCTAATAATTTAACAGGGCATCATCATTGTGATCACATCGAACAAAAGACATCAATTTTCTAACATCATCATCACACACATCTAACAAGCATCATTTAACATACACATCTATCAAGCACATTTAACATCCAAAACTAACATGACCTAACAATATACACATCAATGTCAACATATAAATTAAGTACATCATCAACATGATCAATAGAAAAAAAACATGATCAATAGAAAAAAAACACCATATATATATATATATATATATATATATATATTATGGACAAGTCAAATAACTGCTATAACATATCTGGTCCAACCGATAGAATAATCTGCATATCTACAACAACAGTGGAGGCATGGTCTGTAGTGGAAGATGATGGATGATGAATAGGTCCTGCTTGCTCATCTAGGTGAGGTGAAAGATGAGGATGAGGAATAGGTCTGGCATGCTCATCTAGGTGAGGTGAAAGAGGAGGATGAGAAATATGTCTGACATGCTCATCTAGGTGAGGTGAAAGAGGAGGATGAGGAATATGTCCTACCTCATGATCTGGGTGAGGTGAAGGAGGATGAGGAGGATGTGGAGAAGGATTATCACGACCACCCTCATCAATCGATGGGGTACTGGATGAACAGGTTGTACTGGAAGAAGAGTTGTGCCTATCATCAGGAGCCCTCCTTGTTGCTAGTATCCTGGAAGCTCCGACGATCTGACACAAAAAAGACATAAAATCACGCGACATCTCCCTCAAAAGCTCCAAGAGTGTAGGATCTGCCCTGATGTCTCACATTAGGGTAGGGCAGACTCCCACCTGAGTCAAAAGTTCATATATTTGGTCACTCAAATCCAACCTGAATCTGGTATTGGGCCTACGATGCATGCCGCCGGGTATCTGCACTCGATGACCTTTACCCGCCACGGCCTCAAACATCATCTCCTCATCATCATATGCCGGGGGAGGAGGCATGTCCCCAATGAAAGTGCCAATATCTGCAACATATATAGTACAAAACAATAATTACACAATTAATTCATTAAACAATTTAATAAAACAAGTTAAAGAAGGTGTTATAATTAATTTTATTCTAATTAAGTAAGACAATAAAATGAAACTATACTTACTTAAAATGAAACTATATTAATTTAAACAAAACAATAATATTAACTCTATCATTTGATGGCTCATCTGCTGTGAAGAGGATGTTTGGACATCCTTTCCAATCCAAACCCACATAAGGACACGACACCATGATGAACATGTGATCTGTCGCACTGCCTAGTAGCCCTAGTGCGTCTGGCTCAATCCTGGTTGAAAACTCCGCCTGGCTCCTCTTGGGCATCATCTTCCCCCACATGTGCATCTGCACATGAGTCCTCGGCCTAGGAGGCTGACGGAAAAAAATCAACCTTGTCTCTGGAAACCTCTCAAAAAATAAGCAAAAAAACTATGAGACAAATGGGAAGTTTGACCTCCCACATATCATAGCCCGACATTTGTCGAGCGATATACAAAACTACCATAAAAAATGGTAGACCGTATGATACACCGTGGTCATTGTACCAACGAATCAACATAATACAAAAGAGGGAAGCTAATGCGCTTCCCATCACTGGTAAAATGGGCTATGGTAGTCACTAAGAGTGAGAGGCACCTAACCTCCTCTACATCGAAAGAGGTGATTTTCAGCTGTCCACCAGACACCTAAAAATTAGTTGGGGATAGTACCTCAATCCCAATATATCGCTTAGAGTACATGAGCTGACTCTCAACGAAAACACCTACTAGGACTTCTGGGAACTGGGGAAAATCCTCCCCTCTCCTAGATAGCCTAGTGATAAAGTAAATATCCTCCTCAGTGGGATGGTACCACTGATCTGAACCCACATGGAAAGCCTATCAATGGACATCCCATCAATGGATCAGATGCACCAACAACCTGGAGTGCCCCTTAAGGGATGTAGCCTCCTCATAGTACTTAAGGAGGCCTACATCCCTCAAGAGAGAATGAGTCGTTGGATTAATAGGGTGAGGGTACAGATCCCTCTGCCTCTCCCTCACCTCCGATTTTCGTACAACATTGTACAGGTCCACCCGCTACTGCTACTACTTCTCTCTCCACTCATGTCTCTGCATGATTAACATATGAAATACATCAACCTCACTCATACATAAAACATTAAAAAAAATCTATTGAATGGTAAATTTATCTATAAATAAAGAAAAATAACTTCCATCAAAAATTAAGATAATTGCATTAACGGTGCGCCAAAAAAACAGTCACGCACCATCGACGGTGCGCCCATAGATATTGTGAGAACCGTGACCGGTGTGTTAGTGTAAACTAACACATAAAAAAAAATATGTTTTATTGTGTTATGCGGTGCATTGGAAAATGGTACCGCACCGGGGTGCTACACTACAAAAAATACGCCCCGGTGCGTTACTTTTATCATACGCACCACTTAAACCAAAAACAAATTAAAATATTAAAGCAGGTAAAAAATGATTTAAAATTAGCAAAAAACTGTGGTGCATATATGTTCACTACACACACTGGTGTGTGTAACTAACATAGTATCACCATTATATAAACTTTAACAAACTTTCGATTATGGAACTTATTACGATGCGTTCTGGTCATTACTATCGCACCACACACGGTGCCACCAAAAGAATTACTGGGTGCACCATAACACAATGTTACATTTCTCGATGGTGCGTTTGGTAAACATGAATGCCTCGATGCACACGTTTACCAATGCACTACATCAAAATATATCTAATAAGGGAGGTGTGCTATGTACTTTAACACCCCGATGCATTATCTATACTTTGACGCACCGCCCCACTAGTTAAATTATTTTCTTTGGTGCGTCGTTAAACGGACGCACCTGTGCATTTATGTTTACCAACGCACCGTTGAGAAATGTAACAAGGTAAGCAGTTTGCCCTATAAATTTATAGGTCACACCGTACATGGTGTGAGCCTCGAGCCTCGAACACACCACACAATTATTTATTTATTTTTATCTTTTTACACTTAAAATTTCACTCAATTTTAAATTTTAAACTGGTGAAAGCTTAAGTTAAGAAGAAACAAGGACATTACCTGGACATTTTATCGTCAGGGAGGCATGGTTGTGACGTACTAAAAAAAACTAAATTTGCCCACCGTTTGGCAAAATTCGAAATTCACGCACCAAGCAACAGGTGAGAGGAACACAATCAAGGAAAGCACCGATGGAAGGGCACTTCAGATAGGCAAAGGTTGCACCGGTGCTTTTGAGCTCTACAACACTAAAAATGGTAAAAAAAAATTCACCGTCGGTAATTTTTTTTTAATAAAACCCTATTCGAGTGCGCCTGATTCACAACCGCACCAGGCCATACATGTTTAATGAGTGCACCGGTTATATATATATATATATCCCTAGCACGGTGCACGTGTTTTTGGGTGCGCACTGGTTCATATACTACTCCATAGCGCACCGCCATACACTTTTTTGAAAAACTACAATAGTGCGATTTTTTTGTTTAAGCATGAAACAATGTGGTATAATAATAGATGCCTCGGTGCGCTTGGGTTTACAGAGCGCACTACCTAAATTTGGAAATTAACCTAACACGACGCTCCATACTGGAGCACTGGTGCGCATGATACAATGGAGGGCATTGGTATATTTTTTTTGACACAATCATACATTGCTACGTAAATGTTTTTTATTTAACATATGGCGGTGTGCTCTACTAATAGCGCACCGGTGCTTCTAGTGTTATGTTGCGCACCGTATATTTTTAAAAGAACGCTATTTCGGTGTGTCGTTATTTCCCGGTGCGTCCTTATTTCCGTAGTGCACCGCATAATATTGTTCTTTATTTGAAATAACCTTACTACGGTGTGCTAGTTTTGAGGGCACCGATGCGCCTGTTATCGAAAATGCACTGATGCTTTATGTACTTATAATAGCACCGGTGTAAAAACATCCGCTAAATCCTTTGCCCGCTCACCTCCTCTAGTATCATCCGCTATAAACAGATTTTTGGGATATTTTTAGAGGGTCTTTTCCTTTTAGTGGAGGATCTTCATTGTCTCGATCCTCCTACATCACATTGTAAAATTCCAATAACTTGTGAACTGCCATGGAGGCGTCGTGTGTGCTACATGCGTATACTACTTACATTACTTCTTCTTCGATGAAGATTTTCTGTTTAATCTCCTATAACACTGCACTTATTGGGGCTGACTAATTCTGAAAGGTAAATGTTACTTGGAATCATTGAGTTATGTACTCTCATTCTGTTGTATCTCTATGCATCTCCAATTCTAAGTACCAGTTCTTTGGAATGGTATCGAGGGTATGTATGAATTTGTGTGCCTATTCTTTCCTTAGGATCGATTTCGACGCTTTTTCACATTGTGAAACCTGGTCTGTGGGGTTTCCTTCCCAATAATACTTCTACGTCATATCTCCCTCCTTAGTATTAAATCTTATATGGATTAGTCTACTACACTGTTGCCAATCTTCCATGTTTTCTTTTTGTGTCTCCCACCATCTTCCGAGGGTGGCTTTCAATACAATGTCCAGTGCTAGTAACCTCTATTGCTTTGGTACTTGTGCCTCAAATGTCTATACGAATGTTGTTATCTCTGTCAATATGTCATACTTAGGTGGGTTTCTTAGTTCTATTACAATCCAACATACTGATCTAGTCATGCGTGTGCATCATTATGTTCAGACTTCATGCATCCTTTGCTGCCAATTTTCCAGACCTGCTTCTAAGTTTGATGTGCATGAATTGATGCTTCTCCAACTCAGTGCATCGTCTGTGGTGGGGTTAACATAATCGTCCATCCTTGTAGTCATATTGTACAAGTTATCAATTTCGTTTCCCTTCGCTAGTTCTATGTACCTCCTTCCTTCTTTTGGGTCTAAGGGTGCAATGAATTTCAGTTCTCCTACTTCAAATATAATCTCTCACCATTTCAAATTGATAATGGCTTGGTTATAGAAGGCCCATTCTGGTCCCATTAACGCTGGATATGGTTGAATGTCATCCATAATCTCGATAACTTCAAAGTCTGCAACACTGCACACTACATCTATATTCACGGGTATTCCTGTTAATCTTCCAATAGGTACTATTTTGTATTTATTTGCAAATCTCAATTGGATGGGTGACCAAACTAACTTGGGTTTCCCCATCATTTCCTATGTCTATTTAGGTAATACATTTACTTTAGAGCCCCAGTCTAAGATCACATTGTCGATATCGTATTCTCCAAACTGTGCATTGAACCTAAACTTTCAATTGGTTCTCTTCTTGTGCAGTAGATGGTTCACTACTTTCCTTTCAATAGGGATTGTCTTCCCTTGAGCATAGTGATCGATCATAGAGCATAATGTATGCAATGCATTTTCATCCTCGACTAGCTCTAGACAACTCTTCAAAAAATTTCCTAGTGTGATTATCTTCTCCATTGACCCTTTGGTCATGATTTGTTCCTCAGTGGGATGCATATCCCCCATAGGTGGCGTAGCTGATGTGGACATTGCCCAATCTTGTCACAAGAGTTCTTTCCTTGCTTGTTGATAGGTCTCCTTTTCTTCTTGTGGGTCAAAGGCTCGTATAGGTGCTTCTGATTTCTTTACCCACTGCTCAATCGATTTCCTTTCATTGGTTGGATCCATCCCTGTTTTGGTTCCTCCGCATGTAATGACCCCTATTTTGGGTCCTTTGTCCCGTATTTCGACCGATATCTTTTGAATGTTCGGGTTCTAGTTTTGAGTCCGCCTGGCTTTCCATTTTTCCAACAGTTGTGGATAGTCCTTTGTCATATGTTCTAATGCACGACAATAATTGCATGTTGTACATGGGTTTTGGAAATCCTGCACTAAGTGTCTTGGTTGGTTATAATTATATCATATTATGGGTGATCTTCCTCCTCTCCCAAAGTTTGTTCTACCTCGACCCCTACTGAATCCTCCTCATTTTCCTTGGTTAAATCCTCTTTGACTATTATACTACCCTCCCTCTTCTGTCGCAACATTCTCCTCCTGGATCTTGTACATGTCTATCGTGCGCTCTCTCATTAAATCAAATGCTCGACAATCCTTGTCTTCATGTCCCACTGATTTGCAAAAGATACAGAATAGGCTTCTTTGGGCACTCTGATATTTTTGTTGTAACTGACACTCATGGGGGTTGTGTCCCCATTTCTTACATATCTCGTAGTATCCTTTTCATGGTAGCGGGTTCAGTGCTTCGGCTGCTAAGTACTGTGCAAAGGCTAGACATTCATCTTTGTGGTGACCTTCAGTCCTGCATTTGGTGCACCCAATCTGTTCATGTTTCTCTTTCCCCTTTGTAATTTTCAACCAATTGAATTGTTAATGCATCTATTTGGTTCTGTATTTGTGCCATTCTGTTGTTGTCTCTGACTAGAGAGGCTTCCAATTTCATAGCAATTTCTAGTGCCTCATACTGCGACGTAACCTTTTGTTGTATTAAAGGACTACAGATGTGAGGTACAAAGCTTGCATTGAACCACTCTCTATGTTGTTGATCAGGTATTTAAAATTTTAACCTCCCATCACATATTTGAACCTCTGATCGAACTCCCATACTGATTCAGTCTATACTATCTTGATCTCCTTGAGCTTAGTAATGTACTGCGACTTAGACTTTGGTTTCTTGAACTCTTTTAATAATGCTTGTGTAATATCTGCCAATGTCCCTGTCTAGCCTAGTATTATGGTACTTTGGAGCTTCGTGTAATAAACTAGCGCACCCTCTAAAGGTTGTTTCCAATTGCGCGATCTTTGCACCATCATCGTGGACATTATTTGCAGTCCAGATGGTTTTACATATGAACATATGTTGTTCTGGGTCTTCTGATCCAATTCCTTTAAACTTTGGTAATCTTAGTATATTATCTACTCCTATCATGTTGTTGTGTGTAGGACCCCTTCCCCGTGATACTGGTGGATTTTGATTAATTGTACTGCTACTATTGTTGTGGTTACTGTTTATCTGACTTCCTCTACTGATTACAGGTGCTCTAGAAAGGTCTTCGAATGTTTTCTCAGATTCAGATGACACCCATGAGGTTGTGGTTTCGACCGAGGACTTGACTTGGAGAGGACTTACTGGTTCTTCTATAACTGGACTGAATTGGATATCTTCTTCTTATTCCTCTATGTGTTGTACTTCTATGCTATAAATATTTGTGCGATGTTTCAGGTACTCAATGCGCTGCTCTCTCTCTCTAGCCGCAGTTCTCAACTTCTTGTACCTTCTTCCACTGTGCATCACTCCAAATTCGTCTTCTCCTTCTGATATCCCTTCATCTTTCTCTTGTATTCTCAGCCTTCCTTTCCTTTGTCCATTTTTCCTACCCTCAGATCAACTCCTGGTCAACAAACCCTAGTCCCTCTGCCCGTGAAGTTTTGTTTTCCACTTAGTTTACTCGTTCCACTACTATAGGTCTCCAATTCTTTGGCACAACTAGTCTATTTCTACCAGTCTTTCCACAAATATTTCCATCCATACTGCTAAAAGATTAAGAAATTCATCGAAAAATATCTCATGCAAGTCTGTGTACACATACCTTTGCAGCCATTGCTTATTCTTTAGCCGAGAGTTTTTATTCTCCTTTTGAGCAAATTATTGCTCCTTTTGTTCCAGCCACTCGGTTATCTCCTTCCTCGTTCGTCTCCAAAACATTCCCTCATTTCCAAATTTCGGGTCCCGACAATGAAACCATATGTTGGTGCATGCGTAGGTAAGTTCAAGACCCTGGGTTCTGTTGAAATAATGTAACTGCGAAGAGCATTCTTATTATTTTGTTA
>CBVK0100603836.1:0-16504 GCA_900067695.1 Picea abies | reverse complement strand
GTGTTTCAGCATCTACGTTTTAGCAGTCGTGTTCCAGCAGTTGTGTTTCAGCATCTACGTCTCAGCAGTCGTGTTCCGGCAGTCGTGTTTCAGCATCTACGTTTCATCAGTCGTGTTCCGGCAGTCGTGTTTCAGCATCTACGTTTCATCAGTCGTGTTCCGGCAGTCATGTTTCAGCATCTACGTTTCATCAGTCGTGTTCCGGCAGTCGTGTTTCAGCATCTACGTTTCATCATCTGTGATTCAGCAGTTGTGTTTCAGTATTCTTGTTCCAGCAGTTCGTATTTGTGTTGCAGCATCTATTTGTGTTGCAGCGTCTGTTCGTTTGTATTTGTGTTGCAGCATCTACGTGTGTTGCAGTATCTGTTCGTGTCGCATTTGGGTTGCAGCATCTGTTCGTGTTGCAGCATTTGTTCTCTCTAAACAATCGATTGCCATCAATGACAACCTTGATCATCTGCGTCATCCTTCTGTTATCGCCATATCTCCAACACTGGAGGTTAGGTTGAGTGGGTAGTCATCTAATATTCATTATATGTTTGATCATTGTTTATAAATTGTTTCAATATGATTGTGATGTGTTAAGAGACGACGTTGTTCATGTTTATGTGTCGCTATCATTTTTTTGATGCGTTGAATGCGTTGTTATTGATTTCAATGATGAGTAACTGGTAATTCTTTTACTTATGATGTTGTTGATTTTGCATTCTATGATTTATATTGTTGACGTTAAATTCCTAATGAAAAAAAAGAAATAATAAAATTACCTGTTATGCTTCGCTTTCCTAGTCATAACAGAGGGGTCGTTACATATGCTATAAGAGCTAGTTCAACCCTGCGACTTGGGATCATTACGCCTTCCACTATATAAACACTTGATTAATAATTTATCACTAATTAAATTAAATTGTGTCCTTGTAGGTAATCATGGTTAGAGGGTGTTGTGGATGAAGATGATGTGGTGCTAGGGGAGGAGGCATGGTGCCTCCAGTAGCATCCACACTAGAGGGGTCTAATCCCCAAGGAGAAGAACAAGTCATTGGACAGGAGAATATTGTTGCGGGGGATGTGGTTGGGTTGATGAGGTCCTTTCATAGGATGTTATAGGCCTTGATTAACCATTTGGATAGAGATGAGGGCAGGGCGCCTGTACTCCCTGAGGGTCCACAATGCACCCAAGTCGGTACTGGTAATGTTCACAAAGAAATCGATAAGGTCAAGTTTCCCGAGTTCTTGGGTGACATGGACAGTGCAACCTCCAAGGCATGGTTAGAGAGCATGGAGATGTGCTTCGCACTTTGCAACTACACCTCCAACATAAAATTATGCATGATGGTATTTCAGCTGAAGGGGAGTGCTCTTCTATGGTGGAATATGCTCCTTCCACAATTGAACATGGTTGTCGAAGATGTGTCACGAGAACTGTTCAAGGATCCATTTCAAAAGAAGTATTTGTCAAAGGAATTTAGTGAGCGCCAACTCAATGAGTTCAATTCCTTGCGATAGGGTGGTCGTATAGTCACTGAGTATGAGGCATGTTTCATGGACCAACTTAGGTATGCTCCACATCTGAACATCGAGAAGATCAAGGTAAACAAGTTTGTGTTCATTCCTAACATCAACATTCGTGTGAAGGTGAGGATCCTAATGCCTCAGATGTTGCACGATGTAGTCCAAAAGGCCCTCATAGCTGAGGAAGAGTTTATTAGTGGGGGTCAGAGTAGGACTCTTGCAAGACTGACGTGACAAGCGACATCTGGTGCGCAACAACATCAGACACCAACTAGACATTCATTTGGGTATCGAGGTAATCCAAGAGGATCCAAGTTCATGACACCACAATGATCAATGCCTCAACAATGGACTCCCTATAGAGGAACACAACACCAATAGCAGCGTCATCCACAATAGAAACGGTTAGGGCCTGTTTAATAGAACATACCAGGGTTTCAAGCTAGTTGGCCAACAAATTCTACTTCGAAGACTAGGAGTACTTGACTGAAGACCGGATGTTGAACATGTGGAGAGCCACATTACCAGTGTGACTGCCCAGTTTGGATGGTGAGATAATCCAGGTTATTTGGACACACCACAGTAGGATATTTGGGCAAGGCCCACCATATTCATGCAATGGTGAATAACCGCTAGGCCGAGCACCACTTGCTGACTAGACCTTTAGCATTTTGATAGATCTGGGTGCTACATAGATCTCTATTTCTAGTGCAGTGATAAAAAAAATTAAGGTAAGGGAATTCAAACAGGACAAGTTTAGCTACATGGAAATGGATCCAGGAGCCAAGCAGAAGGTTGGAGGAAAAGTTACAGATTGTAGCCTCAACCTGAGAGATTTTGTAACAAAGGCCAACCTGTACGTCGTGATCTTAGGATCTTATGACATGGTGATCAGTATGGACTGGTTGGAATTGCATGATTCGATACTCAACTGTAAGACAAAACAATTGATTTTGACCGATGAAGAGGGACATATATGAGTGATTGTAGGAAGAAACCAAGGATGTGATGTGCTAAGCGATGACATTATTTATGTTTATGTGTCTCTATCCTTTTTTTGATGCGTTGAATGCACCATTATTGATTTCAATGATGATTACATGCTAATTCTTTTACTTATTATGTCATTTATTTCACATTCTATGATTTATATTGTTGACGTTAAATTCCTAATGAAAAAAAAAATTCCTTTTATGCTTCACTTTCCTAGTCGTAACGGAGGGGTTGTTACACATATCATTTAAAATCAATTTTAAAACTTGTTTCTAATAGAGATATCCTTAAGAACCCATTTTAATGTGGCTTTGTAATCACTCCAATCATACATCAAATGAATATTTTATCTACAAAATATTGTCAGGTAGTATAGGTTGGCCACCACTCACCAACAAGTAAAAAAAATAAAAATTCCTTGTTTATATTTCTTTGGATTTGTTTATATGCATTGTTCATAATTTTTTTACTTATTTCCTAGAACAAAAAAGACCGATCTCCTTTCTTTCTCCCTCATTGCACATTTTATCACAGGAAAATATTACATTTTTGCCGGTACCAGAAGGATTCACAAGGTCAATGCCAATTTATGAACAAGTGATTTTGAATATATATGAATGAAGATATGACATCTAGACATTTACACCAATAAATTGATATTGAATATTGAGGATTGAATCCATGTTCAAAGCTCAAGATCCTTGGATCTTGCTATGGAAATATTCTAGTTGCTAGACAACAACACTAAAATTTTTCAAATGGATTGATACCACAAAAAATGAAGAAACGATATTAAGAACAAATGAAAAGTAGTTTCAAAGAGAAATCTAATTCCACTTCCACATCCACAATTCCATTTCTACCTACTATTTTTCCATGGTATACCCATGCATTTCCTTCCTAGCTAAAAAATGCATGCATGTTGAAGTCAATATTATTTCCTTTGTTTACGTGGTCAATCATAAAGAAATATATTTTTCATGACACTAATACTATGCCATCGTAACTTCATCCTACTTTCCTTCACAAAATTTCCATATCTTCATTCTCCATCCACTTCTAACCCATGCAATATTGTCCCTTAACTCACTTAAAATGTAGAGTTACCCAATTATCCTATTCCTTTCCTCAAATTCAATTTGACGGTGAAAACATGTCTTAGGCACCATCATACCTTGGAGTGCTTGAAAACCAACTTAATGGAAGGCATTCCTCAGGAATAATAATTCATTATTTTAAAAACCCTCTGGGTGTAGTCAGATGGACCTTGTTTGAAAACAACCTTGTTGGAATATAAGGTTTGTAAATAAAAAGCAATGATTATTTCCAAGTTCAATTTCCTTTTGTACAAATATTTCTAGGGATTTTTCCTCCATCAAAAGGTTGTAGCTCCATATCTCAGTTTAAAATTCTTCATTATACAAGTTCCAAGTTCCACATTGTTATTTCTAGCAATTTTTTTACATCATTGTAGACCATCTCAAATCTCCTGCCTCTCAGAATGATGTTGTATATATCATGGACCTCACAGGTAGTTGTAGGTATGTTTCTTATTTCTAGTATTTAATAACATATTCATTGAATTCTAGTTCTTGTGTGGAAGGACTTACCTCTTGAAATTGTTCCCCTTTGCTACAACATGAGATCTCACCCTTTGTAGTGGCTTTAACATGAGTATAAATAAAGAGAGTTGTTTTATGTGTATACCCCTTCACGGGTGTGTTGGGGTTCATATCATCTCATTGACATATATATTTATTAGATATCAACATTGTTGAGGTCTTGGCTCTCTTCTATAAAAAAATACATCGTATATTATTATAGGGGTCTTGTTCATAAAACAATTTGTGGATTTGAATTTAATATTTGTTATTTTAGTTACAAAGCAAGTTTATGTATAAAAATAAGAGTGCCTTCTTCATTCTAAGTGGGGACTCTTGGAGCAATGTCCAAGTTATTATGGAATGAAAACATAGTTTCATAAGATCTTGGTTTAATATATATTTTGGTTTTAAATTCTATAATGTAGTTTAGTTTACAATAATTAAATTAATTTAGTTATGATATAGATTATCATTGGTGTTCTATTCTATAGAGTATGAGTTTGCTACATAAGGATAGAGAATTGATTAATATAGATTGTCTTTTATTTATTTTTATTTATTTTCCACAAATGTGTTTTCTCTTTGCAAATTCATTTCATATTATATTTAAAATTCTTCAATTATATATCGAGAACAATCATAATGGAATTTTGTTACATGACAATATAATCCATATGATTTATAACTTAACTGTGACTTGAGGATCTACATTTCAAATTTTAGTAAATTATTATTAAAAAAATGAAATTAGATTAATTTACATGTAATTGATTCATTTTTTTTCTTAAATTTATATCCCAAATACACCAAATGGAGCAGTGTTCCAAGAAGGTTCAAATTCTAAGGATTGAATAACTGAATGCATCATGTTATTTCAACATTTGTAGATAAAGTATGAAATAAATTAACGGTGTGTTTTATTTTTGTGGTGTCTTTTCAATTCATAGGTCAAAGATGCAATTTCTATTTCTTAGAAACATACTAAATAAACTAGTGCAAGCTAGGAAATTATAAACCTACAAATACAATGCATGACATCTCACAAATTTACAAACTTCAGATTGATAATTAATTTAGGCATACAAAGATGGTATATAATTTGACTGTCATCGTGAACAAGTCAATGGAATGTAGAAATAATGACAACAGTATAATGACAATTCAATTAAATTCAATGGAATGTAGAAATAACGACAACAATATAATGACAATTCAATTAAATTTTTCTAATTAAATTTTATTATAACGTAACTCTAAAAATATGAAGGAAATTACCAAGAATATGTCTTGTATTTATAGTGATAGTAACAATATGGTTAATTCCTACATAAAAAATTTTAACCTAGTGAAAAATTAAGGTTTCTCTATCAAGGATAAATAGGTATCCCATAGTGATTCTTCTACCACAAAATCTAAGGAACACCGAAAGTTGTTTTTAACCTTTCAAGATTTCACATGGATGATGACATCCAAAGTATATTAGAGATACATCTTAATTTTTCTATTATGCCTCACAAAGTTCCTACTGAAGATATCTTATGAAACAAGGTATTAAAAGGATTTATAATAATACTAAGGAATATATTAAGAAATATTTCTCAATCATACTTCATAAAGAAAAAACTCCAAAGAGAAACATTAGTAAATAAGAATGCATGGCTCTAAAATCCATTAACAACAACAACAAGGACATTGTTGTTTTAAAAGATAACAATTGCGGAGCCATAGTCATCATGAATAAGATCAATTATATCAATAAGATGTTGGACCACCTTAACAATAGTGGGAGTTATAATAATATTAATGAAAAATCCCTTAACAATAGTCGGAGTTATAAGAACCTTAATAAAAAATCCATAACAAAGATTTCCAAGGAAGTCTCCAAGTCCATCAACTTGAGCAATGAATGTGAAAATAAAAAATTAATTGAAAATTTCTCATCCACCCAAAAAATCCACGGCCTTCCCAGTGTTCATAAGGGCTTCCCCTTAAGCCTATTTTCAACATCATTAATGGGCCCACTTATCATTTGACTAAACACTTGGTTCTTAAAACTGGAGCCTTTATTTCATAATACTAGTTCATATGTTAAAGACTCTAATAAAATCAACGATATCAAATTAGATCGAAATGAAATCCTACTCTCTTATATATATATATATATATATATATATATATATATATATATATATTTTCTCTCTCTACAAAAATTCCTATTGATGGTTTTATGTGGTTTATCGATAAATGAGATACTGTGAAGTTGGGTGAGATTTTTCTAATATCTAAGCTTTTTTACTTTCCATGAAAAATTTAGGAATAGACCTATGGTGTAGCTATGGGTTTACCCCTCTCCTTCATTGTAGCTAAATTATTTATGGAATGTATTGAAATCAAAGTCCATGGTTCTTTCCATATTCAACTTAGGATTTGGATTAGATTCACAGATGATACTTGTATCATCTGGCCTTATGGTCATGGAAAGTTGTAGATATTTAAGAAACACCTTAATGGTTAATATGAATACTTCAAATTAATCATGGAGGTTTATGTCAATGGTATCATTCCTTTTTTATATGTAGTTGTGACTAGAAAATAAGATGGGTCCATGGCACACCAAGTTTATAGAAAAGAGACCCAAATGGAAAAATACTTCCATGTTGAATCCCACCACCAACCATCCTAGAAAGTTAGAATTCTCAACACTCTAGCTACTAGATCCTTGAGAAAATTTGACAAATATCGTTTAGAAGCTCAGAAAACCCATCACCTTGAATTTTTCAACAATAATGGCTATTAGAAGCATTAATGGATTAAGACATTTCAGAAAGTTGGTAAATGACTCAGATAAAACAAGTACATTAATAATGAGCTTTCCAAAGTTTTCCTTCCCTACATACAAGGGACTATAGACAAGGTTTCCCAAATTTTAAGGAAGAATAACATTTTGACCACTTTCAAACCCATTACCACTATTTGAATATCCATAAAAATTTTCAAGGACCTTAGTGAAATCACTAATCATAAAAGATTACACATGATTCCTTGATAGTGTGGTAAACCATACATCGATGAAATTGGGCATTCCATTATGATCAATATTTAGGAGCATTACACCAATATTAATCAGAATCACACTCATTTCTATACTTTGGTATAACATTCTAACAAGATTAAGAGTCCCATTTTCATATAAGCAATAATATTTTTGCCAAAGTGAATCACAACCATTAAATAAAATTTAGGGAAGTGATTGAAATAAATTTTTTAGGGAAGTGATTCATACAAAAATAAATAAATATCCTAATAATCTTAATAGACATTATGGTTGGAAGATTAGTGAGAACTAAATCCCTCCTATTGACATCAAAGTATGTTTAATATAACAGCTTCTTTCTTCTAATATTTTTTATCTTTCTCCTTAATTTTCATTTACATCTTTCTTTTAATTTGTGTTTTCCTTCTCCTTAATTTTAGTTTGGCATCTTTCTCTTTTATATTGATATTGTATATTTTTCTTGTTCCATTTTCTTTTTGGTTTCTTTTACTTTTCTATTTTTTTTCCCTTAATTTTCATTTTATTCATTTTTAATTTGCCTTTTTTCTATATTTTTCTTTGTAATTCCATTTAATTTGTTTTATGTATTTTGTTTTTAAATTTTATTTAGTATTCTTTACTGTGTTAATGATTTTATTAATATATATTTTTTATTTTTATCTCATAACATATTTGTTATATGGTTGTTATATGGTGTAGTAATTATATTATTCTAATTATTATTATTTTTCATTGAGCTTTGTTTAACCTCTCCATTATTTTGATTATTTTAGTTTTCTATTTAGCTTTCTTCTCTTATTAGTCCCTGCCTGAGGGGCTATAGCAATTGTTCCATTGACTGCCTATTAATTTTAAGTTTGACTTAAAATTTTGTTTCATTTACAATGCTTAACAGTGTATTTTTATTTTAATTAAAATAAATTAAAAAAACATATGTATTTATGTGAAAAACTTTAAGGTCTTATTGACCAACTGTTTGAGTGGATTAATAAATTTACATCGTGGCCTGGATTATTTGACTAGTTTTATATCAAATTTGAATGATTTGACCGGTTTATTAAATATGACATTGATGAATGTGGGAAGATGCTTTAGATTTCTTATCAGATTTTGACCAAAAAAATATATATCAATATCAAAATTAATAGATCTCCATGCTAAATTGGATATGGTCAATCTCTTTTGCTACATGGTTAGATGTTGTATTTTATCAATGTTGTATCTGACAAGTATTGCATCTCTGGTCGATTAGGGGAGGGGCAGTGGCAGACTTCATCCATCAGGTTCGGCCTTTTCTGGGTTTTGTTTTATGTTGGCACTCTTTATTCTTTATTTGCAGGTAGTACAGGTGATGAATGTATTGTAATGTTATTCAATATTAATGCAGAATGCGGGGGAAGGTGTTCATATCGGTGTTCGGCCACTTCTCACAAGAAACCATGCATGTTTTTCTGTCAAAAGTGCTGCGCAAAGTGTCTGTGTGTTCCTCCCGGAACTTATGGAAACAAACAAGTATGCCCTTGCTACAACAACTGGAAAACTCAGCAAGGCGGCCCCAAGTGCCCTTGATCATTTGAATCCATTATTCTTATATTCTCTATAAGTTTTGAATTATAACAGTGCTGCTTCTTGTTATAGATGAGCGGACAATGCTTCTCTGACATATATGGCTATGGCTATAGATAAGTAGATCTGTTATAGATAGTGATAAGTAGATCTGCTATAGTAGATAAGTAGATCTGAGTAGTTCTGTGTGAGAGATCCTAAAATTTATCTCTCCCGGACGGAAGCTAAGAAACGGTGAGAGTATTTGTACTCCAGTGTTTATGTAATGCCTGCATGTGTTGAACTGTAGGGCTGTCTATGAGCTGATCTTTTGGAATTACTCAATTGGGGTTTAATCGATGTGTTTTGGCTAAGAGCTCAACACACGTATTTATGCTTAATATCGTAGCACAACTATATAAAATATGTAATTTTCTGTTTGTTAAGACTCTGTTTTGGTATTTGTTATAATTGCTTAAGTTACACTTGACACAGTTGGGACATAGATAATAAGGGGGTGGTATAAGAGTAATTATACTGTCCACTTTTAGATGCCGAAACTATCTCATCACAACAATGTTCGCAAAAGTTTTAGAACAGAAAAAATCATGTATGATGTTTTTTTACTGACTTCTAAAAAAAATCAAACAAAACAATATGACTTTTCCTTATACTATGTCCATCCAGTAAGAAGCAAGTTTATAACTTTTGTTTTTGAATATTATATGTTTAATTTTGTTTAAAATGCCTATCCATTAAGAAGTTTTATTCTAAAGTTTATAATTTTTGTTTTTGGAATATTATATGTTTAATTTTGTTTAAAATGGGCATGAGAGATTGTCAGATCTGTTAAATTTAAGTGATTAAGTTTTTATAATCAAAATTTTAACAAGATGAATTCATTTATCCATTTATATATTTAGAAAAACAATTTATTCATTTTATGTTTTGGTTTTTTAAGAGATTTTTTTGGGATATTTACCTCAAATCTTATCAGAAATTATTATATTTACAGATTTGAGTGGTTAATTCTGTATAATAACAATGTCTCAGTTTTTTCAACAAGCTAAATTCATTTCTATATTCAAAAATACAATTTAAATAACAGAAAATTATGATTTTATACATCCAACCAGCACTACTACACTTTTCACTTACACCTTTCTCCTTTCTTTCGACTCTCTACTTACTTTATTTACTTTATATCCCTCTTTTCTAACCCCCTTCCTCTTTCTCAGACATGCCCACCTCGCTTTCTTTCACCTCAGGGAAAACAATAATAAGGCAGCTCAACAAAGACAGCAAGCAAGGAAGACTCTTCTTCTTTCTACGAGACTTCTCAAAAGCCAACAAACCTCTTACAGCATAAAGCCAATAAAATAAGTGAAGTGGCCCTCTTAAAGCATAAAGCCGAGGATCTGCCTGCCTTTAGAGAGAGAAATAACGCAGCCCAAAAGAGTATGTATATGGACTGATTCAAATAAAAAAACAAAAACATAAAATAGCTAAACAACAGGAAAACATTGTATTGCAAAAGTAAACCTCACATCACATTATACAGAAATATACAGAAATTTTACGGAAAGCATTAATGTGGAAAAAACGTCCGTCGAATGCGGTGGTGAGGAAAATAAGTTTTATAAATTTAATACATTAACTAAAACTAAAGGACAAGGAAGTATGAATACGGTGTCTTATTTATTAAAATTTAAGAACACTGCTTGTCTTGTTTATGAGGAATCAACTAAGTGTAAAAAGTCAAAAGTGTTTTTTTTAATAAAATTAAGTTTTGCCTTATTGAAACAGTGGTGAAATTTAATTTAATTATTAAAATGTAAGCTGTTTCAAAATAAAAGCGTAAAATAGTTGTATAAAACTAAAAAGGAATTTAAACGTATATAGGATATTGATAAAGAGATCACAACTAACACATTGGAAAAGAGATCTAATGCACATGCAAGCCAGAAATTAAATAAAAGAATTTACATGTACTATCTCATCCTTGGTTGAAAATCATTGTCCTTCTCAATAAAGTCCAATGCATTCATTAGTTTGAATTTTCAATGTTATGAAGTATATTGTCTGTATTTTTATAGAATTAGAGAAATAAGAGTTATTTTTTAAAAAAAAAAATTTAAGTATTTTTAAAACATTTATTTTATAGTTTTTTATTTAATGTTGTAAGATAATTTTTGTATTACAAATTGTAAAATACATTTGTTTTATGGGATATTAAATTTGTTGGCATAATTATGAATTATGAGGATGTGAAAGGAATTTATGATTTATTTTGTTTGGAATATATGTGTGTGTGTGTGTGTGTGTGTGTTTTCTTTTCTAATCTCTTACCCTTATATATTATGAGGGTGGGGTGGGGCTAGGGGATTAGTAGAGAAAACATATCACCCTCATATATATGACCCTCATATATATGAGAGAGAGGATGAGGATAGGGTAGGGGTGAGGGTGAGTGTGAGCTGGATTAGTATATAAAACACATTAATATATTTTATTTACTAATCCCCTCACCCTCATATATTATGAAAATGGAGATGGTGGTGGGATATATATATATATATTTATCATTGTTGGTAAAATTATTTTACATGAATTATAATGTTTATTTTTATTTTTAGAAGTAATTTCTAATTATGATAAAATTCATTTACATAATTATAATGTTTTTTTTTTTTTAAGTAATCTAGAATTATTATGAAATAGACATTATTTTTAGTTATTTTTGATAAAATTTTAACTCATAGAATCAAAATGTCAATTTTACAAAAATCTACATATTTTTTCTAAATTCAAATTAAAATTATTAGTAAAATATATATTCTTATTTTCAATTAATTAAGTAAAAATGTTATAATAAAATAAATAATGTGCATTCCTTTTTACCATTCTTTAACTAATAAATATAATGTTGTGAATTTACTACCATTATTTTCACTCTAATGTACATAATTTTTTTATTATTTTTTTTCTTTTAATACTTGTGTGTAATGTTCCTCTTAGAAAACATATTAAATAAAACTATATATGATTGGATCCTTAAAAAAAAAATTGATAGTTCAGAAAGTAATCTTGGAGTACATACTACATAAAATCTACCTAAAATGTGCATAGTTGGGGATATTGCTTAAAACATTGAGCTTTGATGTTTGTATCATTTTGTTTTATGTTAGGCTTGCTAAAACAACACTTTGTTACATTGTTAAATGCTAAAAAAAATTAAAAAACATTGTTTTTCATAGGTATTTCAATGTTATTTAGTATTTTTAATGTTATTAATTAAAAATTATAATAATGGTCATTTTTTGTTTTCAAATATGAGGGATTGTTTCTTTGGCATTATATGTGAAGGCCAAAATAATTTGGTACTAGATAATTCAAATTCAAATTTTTATTTCGACGAACAAATTATTAGAGATTAGGTATTGTCAATGATCCAACTGATAGTGAATTAGAAAAATTAACTCAACCATAATACAAGATGCAAAATTTTGGTATGATAAAATAGAGCAACAATGTCAACTATGAATTTTCTTAAATTGAACATGACCATATAATGGGATATGAACAATTTGATGGTCTGCAATAGTAGACAATCAACTATTTCCCAACATGGAGTATACATAATTTAGTTAAGGGAATAAGAAATACTTGATCACCACCCATTAATATTCTCTAATTTACATAATGTGCACAAATTTGGGAGAGTAAGAGATAATGAGATGAACCTAATCCATCATCATTTTTTGGTTGTCACATGCACAAATTTATAAAGTTATCCATGCACATTAGTGTGCATGTTGTTATCACCCAAAAATTGATCACCTAAACCAAAATTCTAGGTGTATCGAAATACATTGCTAATAGTATGGGTACCATAAGACAAAACCCACTTTTACACTATATTTCATCATTATAACTTAAAGGAACCACTTTCCTAGAGTTGTTTTCACCTAATAAAGTAAAAAAAAACATTTATGACCTTTCTCTCTTGTAACTATTAATAAATAAAATTCATTTTTTTCTTATAAAATCAAAAGGTTCTCCCCCCTTTCTCATATTCAATCTTTGTGGGTACATGTCGCTAGATTTGCTCCATAGCTCAAGAGCCCTATTTTATTGATAGTAGTTCCCTCAACATCCATTGTTACACACAACCACAAGGGAGAGAGAGCAAGCATACACTCAACAAATATCAAGAACCCTCCCAAAGAGGAGGTGAAGGAGATAAACATCTTCAAGTGGCTTCTTCATTGGTACTTTGTACAACCATTTCATTGGATAATGGATCTCATGTTCATTCTTTCATGGATTTTTAATTTTGGTTCATTTCTTTTTGCTACATTTTATTTCTGTTTACATGAATAACATAACTATGAAGATGAATATATCAATTAAAAGCTAGGTTCCTACCTTTTACTTGCTTTTTTATGTAATCTTGAAGCAACCACAAGATCTATAGATCTACTAACCCTCTTTGCACATTTACACCAACAGAATGGAGACTCCAATAGGGATATGAGCCATTCTCATGATCCTTGGTTGTGGGTGCATCGATAAACTTATTTCCTCTTCTTTTTATTTGATTTTCTTTGTTTTTAGGGGATTTCAAGCTGCCATTTCTTTTTGGTTCATGTTTTCAGGAAACAAGTGTTAGAAACCCTTTAAGCCTCCCAGAGATATGAGCTCACAACTTTCATAGATCTCTCACAATCCAATACAGGAATGAGAGGCATTTAGTGCATTAACCAACACATTTTATGGATTCAAAATCTACATTGACCAATGTAGGAACCAATGGCATATTTTGGAAGGGAAATGCAATTAACTAGGTTAGTTTCTACATTAGCCTAAAAAACTCATTTTTTCAATTTTTAGGGTTTGTATTCAGCTACATGAGTCTTCTTAAGGGCCTGTAGGTTACTTTTAGATACTCTTATTGTAGGTTAAAGTATCATATTTAGGAGATCTACAATATTGACGAACAAATACCCTAGGGTTTTAGTACCTTTCCCCAATTGATCTCTTAAATATTTTACTTTTTGTTTTTTACTATAGTAGGCTGCAAATTAGACTTTGTAATTGTTGTTTAGGCATTTAGGCTTTTAGTTTTTTCATTAATCATTAGTTACAAGGAAATGAAAAAAAAAATGGCATACATTATTGACCTAGTATTAGATGTATGTAGGAATCCATTTATTTTCTATCATTCAATTTTAACTTTCCATACAACTCTAGGTGCATCTTATTTTATGTTTCAAATTACTTTTATTTCAGATTTTCACAAGCTATTAGTCAAAAATAAAGATTCTCATAGGACCCTTTGTTTTTTACTTTCCCATAGAGGTTTCCTTTCCTTAAATTTGTTTCTTGTAAGCTAAAGGGTGGAATATATTGTTTTTTACTTTGAAATGTGAATTTGTGCAAGTTCATTTCATATTTTAAAATGAAATTAGATCATTTTATTTCAATAATTGCCTCTGGTTACTTATTTGCATAGTAGTTTAGATTTTAATTTTAATTTTATTTTATTTTATTTTCTTACAAGCATTTTCAGTTAGTCACACCACATGTGCACACAAACCACACCTTAAAAATTATTCCTAGTTCATGTAACCAAGTTCATCCTAATAATTAAACCCTCTAATTTAACACACACTTCACCCTACTTGGGCACTGAAAAAAATATTATAGTTAGGTTAGGTCTCTTGGGATAGGAATCCAAATAATTTCCCTTAGTCATTTCACATCGAAACATAGAGGTTGAATATTAGGGAACTAAAACCATTTCTATCATACATGGTCCCATCCCATTTGGTAAAAGGTGTGATCTTTTAGAGTCGATAATGCCAAGGTTTGGACTAGAGGTGTGATTAAGACTCCTTGCTCTTTAACTACTGAAGATCCCCAGACCATGTGATTTTAGCTTGAAGGAAATGTAACATGTTACACATGTCCATGAATAGGTGGATTAGTGGCCATTCTTAGGTATCCTTACCTAGGTGGTTCTTGCAAGACGAAGGGTGCCTAAGATGAATTTGTGTAGGCCATTGGAACTTCTCACTACCCACTACCCCACAATTATAACTCTCTTTTGTACCTTCACTCAACTACAAATGGGACCTCATTTGCCCTATTATTAGTTGTTAGGAAGGCCCCTATCCATATACTAGGTTCTGTTTGAGTGCAGTTAGTTTATATTATAGGCTAGAGTATTTTCTCTTTATAGGACAAAGCTTCTTATGTTAGGATACATTCATTTTTTGGAGACACTTAAGACCAATTCATGTACCACCTGAGCATGTAGTGTATGTTGTTTGAGCATTATTTTCTTAGCTCATTACTTCATTCCATTTAGTATTTTGATTATATTGTTGCATCCTTAGGGGGATACTCACATCTGGATACCATATCTCCCCATACGAGAAAGTATTGTTACATGCAAGGCATTCGACCTGAATTTCCCATTAGACACACTATCTTCCATGCTTGACAAAACCAGGTTCCCGACCCCAACCCACCCTTGGGTTCTAGTGCTTCTAATTCAAAACCTCCCTCTCCATAGAGGGTTATTGGTATATCTAGTTTTGGTCTTGATTCCACCTTCTTAGGCCCTAATCCTGGAGCCAATTCCAACCAACCTTCTATGCATTTTATTGTATGTTTAAATCTCCTTGATTTGAACAAATTGATCAATGATCCTATACAACATGATCCCATTTGACCCAATATGCCAAACAAACTTCCCTCTGACATCCCAAAGTTTGTCGGTAAACCTAGAGAGGATCCTTCTAACCATATCATGTCCTTTCACCTATGGTGTTCCTCCAACCCCATAACTAATATTTGATTAGGTTGAAACTATTTCAATGCATTTTGATGGGTGCTTCCACCAAATGGTACATATACCAACATGGTAATACCCATAGAACCTTTGAGTCCATAGGCAAGGTTTTCCTTACCTTCTTCCATCTCCCAATATGCTATGGCATAGGGATATGAATCTTGACCAATTTTCATAAAACCATTTCTACTCACATCTTAGATCACATCCATGAGTGGCATAGACAATAAGGATTATGCAAAGTTGATATTAGTGATTCTTTCCTCACGGACTAGTTCTCAAAGTACTGTTGTAATCTAGGGGAAAGTATGTTACAAGTAGTTCTTCACACGGAGAAATATACACAACACACTACTATACAAGCACACACATAGACATAGATAGAAGAATACACAAAGTAGTAGGGATACTAACAATATGCACTTTATATTATGATACAACAACCTTCTTTTCTTTGATACATAGCCACATATTTATACTTGTATATTCATTTACATGACAGTTGCAACTTACTACTTGCCTCGATCGGTTAGCTCAATTAAGTGATCATCTGAATTAAATTCCTGACTTGGTCGAATGTTGAGCCTAGTCGACAAAGTCGACTAATCCCTACAACATCTCACCCACCTCAAATCATTGCTCATCTCTAGAAATGGGAAGATTGTGATTATTACATTTATAAAAATTTCAAAGAGAGAGAGATTGCAATTTTTTTGAATAAGACATAGAATTAATTGGGCTAATCACTTTAATGAATCTTCTGTGACTTCTATTGTTGATGTTGTTGGATGATTACATACCATTTTCTATACAATCACAAAGAAGTAGGAAAACATTTTATTCAATTATGAAGAAGTACAGGCTGAAGACATTGATTTCATTCAATCTTGATCCATCATAATGGCTTGGTCAACGAATCTCTATTGGATAGAATAA
>CBVK0100603835.1:0-16505 GCA_900067695.1 Picea abies | reverse complement strand
TTGTTGGGAGCCTGAGTACACCATTGTTAATACATCACCAAGATGACCAAAATCATGTGTAACACCCCTACTAGATGATGGACTAGTCACAAGCCTTGATTAAGAACTAGGAATATGTGAAGCAATCTATCTGATATGGATTTCAAGATAAGGAGTAGGTTGAATAATAGATGCAGACGAATTTCCAAGTTGCACAAATGTTCAGCGAAAAGTCTGTTCCTAAAGAACATATTGAACAATGGATGAGACAGTGGACAACCCTTAATATTAAGGTAATTTATATGCAAGGGAGCAATTATTCAATCATATTAGGAAGAAATTGGAAATCCTTGATAGGGGGATACCTCTCACTTGACGAGACACATTTATTTGTTCCTCGGAATGGGAAAAACATCATCATCCTAAGGGAGGGAAGAATTTCACCTTATATAGAAAGCATCCCACAGCCTAATGTACATTATATCAAGGAGGACCTAGGAGTGTATTCCATCATTGGAGATGAGGACAAGACTACCTTGGAACAAATCGACCTAGAGAATGGGATGTGGCATATACACTTTGATGGTTTCTACTCCAATGAAGGAAATGGAACTGGAATTATCTTGTACTCTCCTGTGGGTAAAATTCACAACTTTCCCTATAGGTTAGATTTTTCTTGCACAAACAATGTCAATGAATTTGAAGTGTTACTGCTAGGCATTTAAAATTCCTATAATTTAGGTTGTGGTCATCTTACTATTTTTGGGTATTCTGAACTTGTTGTAAACCTTGTACGTAAGATATATTCTCCTAGCAAAAATTTAATGAAACCCTACACCCAAACTATTTGGGAGCTTATCTCAAACTTGTTATCTTTCAACATCACTAATGTTAAAAGGGAATTGAACTTAATGGCTGACAGGTTAGTTGTTTTTGCAGCCTCTCCTACTTGTAAAATTCTTCCGCAAAGACCCGATTTCACCTTTCAATATTTGCATCGTCCTCATATCCTTGACAATGTAGAGTCATGGCAGTTCTTCCCTAGTGATGAGGTCATCTGTGATTTCACACAAAATGAAAATTATAAGCCTAAGGAGATTATATCAATGGAAGATAACAAAATTTGGAAGGACTTGACTCCTCTAAAAAGTTCATTTTCATCAATTGATGTAGGCAAAAAATAAAAACATAAAGAAGAGGAGTCGAAAAGGAAAGTGGGTGAAACCATTTCCTAAAGAAGAGGAGTCGAAAAGGAAAGTGGGTGAAACCATTTCCTTGAACAATGGGACACTCGACTGTCAAGGATTTTGGTAAGAGCCTGTTGGGCCCTTCATTTTTGGTTAGACGTTGTGCAAGGAGGTATATAGTCCCAATTTTGTTCAAACATGAGTTGCACAAGCCACAAATAAGATGGATAGTGGAGCAAGCAAAGAAACAAAAAATGGTTGCGTAAAGGGACAACGCAACACTAAGAAGGAAAAGGAAGTTACAACAGAACAAGAACAATAAATCATGTGGAGTCTAAAGCCAGAAGATCCCACTCAACCTACATTTATGAGATGCATATGATTGGAAAGGGTTAGATGGCATAACTGATATAGAGGGGTAGATGGTATAGTGGGCGCAGACAGATTAAAGGTTCTGTGATTGTAACTTGTATACATTTTGGGGAAAAGGGTAGATAGAGCTCTGAGGCATGAGTTTGGAGCCAAAATCGTGTAACAGAGTACTGATTTGTATATGTGACACTTTATCTGAGAATCTCTTTTGATAATATATATGGACAGACCTAAAATTTTGAAATATATTGTGTCGTTCTATGTTTATGATTATGAATCATCCCTATACCTTACTTCTTTATGTCTAATAATATCAATGCGTTGTCTCTATTTACAAATGCTATCACTCCTTGATTGTCTTTATTTCCAGTTATGCATAGGATTAGATCCATTTTGTGGTTAGTCTGTCTTGCACAAGATCATGGTGAATCTTGAAGAATCTAGGCACATGCCTAAGTATTTTGCTTTCCCTTCCTTATCTTCTTGTCTTGGTTGCGCTTCGGGTGATACTTCTTCTCTTCGGAGGAGATGAAAATTCCAATGCTCTAGATTACTTGGTGCCTTTTTTTGGTAACCTAAGAAGGACCCTAGTCTGATCAATTCCACGCCATCAAAATGGTTTTGCTGCCGGGACATGCATTAAAAGGGAACCTGTATGGATAATTCTTATGTGGATTCACCGATCTGATATTCACCAGCGGTGGGAAAAACTTTACGATGAATTCATATGGAAAGAAGTGGAGATAAGAGGAAAACCTGTGAAACATACACGTGAGGTTGTATTTTATTTAGAAATATGGAGTGACTAGTATGAGATATTCTGGGTTAAGTTCCCAGAAGAACTTTTCCACTAGATAGATAGGTTCCAAGAAGCTTCAGAATTCCAAGAATGAGTCAAGAGGACCTGTACTTGGGATACACAAAATATTGCAACACTTCATCAACTGGATCGTTTGGTAATGCGAGCGATCAATTTCTGGGTCAATACAACATTAGAAGGGTAGAAGTGGTTTTCATGAATGACGCAAGGGGAGGATTATTGAGAGAAATCCATATGTGGATCAAGGTTTTCTTTATGGAGGAGGGGATGTTGACTATGTTCCCAACTAAGATGGTAGAGTAAACACCCTCGCTTAGGGTGGGGTGAGTTTTGGGTGGAATCATGGCTTGAGAGAGGGGATAGGGTTCTTTGAAAAATGGGGGAGCAAAAAGAAATGGACTCAAGGGATGAGCGAGCATTGAAAAGAGTCACCATAGTTGAGAAGTGGCGGTGCGGTAAGATAAAGAAAGTAGTGAAACATTCCAAGAAGTTGCAGAAGGAAGTCAAACCAGGAGAAGTTGAAGAAGAATAGATGGAAGAGTTGTGAAAGATGAGAAGACATGAAAGACTGGCCATTCAAATATTAAATGAGAGAGAATCTCAAAGAGAAAGAAGTCCCCAAGAGGGTGGAAAAGAAGAAGAATATGTAGAAGCACGAGAAAAGGAAGTTCACATGGATCTTGAAGAAGAGAGAGAAGATTCAGCCCTGATGCCAAGAAATATTAGGAATCCAGCTGAAGAGACCACTCCAGAAGATGAGAGTGAGACCCCCCAAATCAAAGAAACCTACCCCGAAGCAAGTGGCACCATCCCCAAATCACCCATACCCCAAGTGTCTTCTATACAAGTGGTAAATTATATACTACCTTCTTATGCTATTCCTATTCCATTGCATTCAATTAGTCAATCACAACCAGGAAGCACAGATAATAAGAGGATATTGGGATCCCTTGGGAGGTCGCAACCAAGACCTTTAGGTTTTATCTTGGTAGGAGTAGTAAGATCAACAATGGCTAGTAATGCGGGAGGTTCAATTTCTCTATACCCATAACTTTGGGGTAAGGGAGACGAGGATGTTGAGCATCATTGGTTCTTATGTGAAGCAATATGGAGGTCCATAGGGACTCTAGATGAAAATAAATTGGTTGAGTTCTAGAGGGACTCTAGATGCAAATAAATTGGTTGAGTTCCAGACTACCTTGAGAGGTCGTGATCTCAAAAGGTACATGAAGGCCATTGAGCCAGGAGTACCAAGAGTGCAAGGTCAAGTGTTCACACTTGACCAGGTAAGAACAAAGTTCATAACAGAGTTTAACTAACTTAGTCAGAACAACAAGCTCTGTCTGAGTTGCATGAAATTCAACAAAGGGAAGGTGAATCGACCTAGGAATATAACCAGAAGTTTAAATATTCTATAGGGAGGTTAGTGCATCCAATTCGTGAGGAGCATAAAAGAGAATGGTATATCTATGGATTTCTACCTATGACATGAATTCCATTAACACAACAACGGATGGCCACTTTGATAGATGCCTTGGAACAATCAATGAAGATTGAAGCCATGGTAGGATATCCAGGGAGCTTGAGAGTGACCAAACCCCCAGTAGATCCAAATCTAGTGAAACTACAAGGAAAAATATCAGTGCTCACAGAGAAGATTCAATAATTGACAATACCCAGACTAGGACGACCACAAGTCTAGTGTACCAGATGCTACACAGAATGACATATGGTGAACGAATGTCCACATATGATGGGAATGGGACCTCCTCAGAATCCTATGGGACACTCACCAGGACCCACAAGAGGAGTTTTCCAAGTATCTGGGAATTTACCATTTCATACCCCTATCTCATATCATGTGTTTCCAGGTAACCAAGCAACGCCATGAGTTGAGTATTGTGAGATTTTTTGAATCCATGGGAATGGGCCAAGAAAATTCCCCACTATTCATGAGTATTCAACAATACTTGATATTGTGCATTGTGAGTTTTGTGCATCTACCACACATTCTACAAATCAGTGTAGAGCATTGGATGCACTTGTGGATAGACTAGATCGAACATCATTCAGGGTGAATGAAACCCCTAAGGGACTGTGAAGAGATCGAGGATGTGGAGCTAGAGGAGACTTCAGAGGAGGAAGAACCAGGGGAAGAGGATCAAGTAGATGCTACAACTATGATAAGTAAGGCCACATGGCTAGAGTTTTTCCCCACCTGAGGCGACCATGGTGCTCTCACTGCAAAACCAATGGGCACGCAACTGAAGACTACCCAGATTTAATTTTTAAATGGGAGGATCAGGTATGTAAACGAGGAACTAATATTATAAGTTCAGAGATAAAGAGAGTCATTAAAGGACAACTACCTCACCTTAATATCATTACTCGAGGAAGGGAAAATACTGGTGCAGATGCTGATAATTTACCTCAGATCCAAAAAGCAATGCCTAAGGAGGATAGGTATGATCCTTTGAAATAGAAAATATTCTTTAAAAATTTAATAGAAGTATTCCAGAGTATCCTTGGCCCTGATATGCAAGAAAAATCCCCTCGGCCTATTGGTTATCCTAAAATTGTGCAAGTCCCTGCTTCACCCCTTGCACCCTGAAACCATATAATTCATATGAGGCAACCTGAGCAGTCACAAAATTTAGATGACCTTTGGTTTCAAATATTTTATCATATTCTTGGGAATGACCAGTTGACAGAAAAGTTGCGCAATTCCCTATACCTAGTCCTATGATATGAATTATCTACAGAAACTAGAATAAGGACTAATCTTCTTGAGAAGAATACTCAGAGAACGTAGAGAAGGAAAATACGAACTGGAAAAGATTTTAGATTAGCATCCTAGCTAGATGAGTTTGATATTGAGGATGTTATGTTAGATCTAGGATATGATGTTAATATATTGACTAAAAAGACTTGGGAATCTTTAGGAAAACCCCAGATGACATATTCCCCAATCCAGTTAAGAATGACCAATCAGTATTGTATTTTTCCAATAGTAAGACTGGAGAATGTGGAAATAGAGGTTGCAGGAGTGAAGACTGTAGGTAATTTTGAGGTGATCGAAATCATGGGGGATAAAGACCCTTATCTTGCACTACTTAGTATTTATTGGGCTTATGACAATTATACAGTGATTGAACTAAAGAGAGACAATATGACATTTGAGGAAGATGTAATAAAAGTGGTTCAACTCTTGGATTTGTATGTAGGCCCTCAATACACGGATCGAAAGGAAAACAATATGGAGGGAGAAGACTTGGATTAGTTGTACACTGTTACAACAGGAACGAGAGAAGACTACATAAATTCTATTGTTGATGGATCAGTAAATTGGAGGAGCATACAATAGGAGGATGAAGATTCATAATTGGCATTTGACAGTTGGCAATAGGGTTCATATGAAATACTTTCAAGAAGATGTGCAACTATCAGAGAAACTAGATGGGTTGGAATCGAGATAAGAGAAAACTCGATATACGATGGTACCTCAGAAATTGACAACTTTCTGGTCAGCATGGAATAAAATATAACAGAGGATCAAAGGACCTCAATTTTGTACATAGACCTCCAGGACACCCCTGCTAGATGGTGGACTAGTCACAAAGCCTTGATTAAGAACTGAGAAGATGTGAAGCAATCTATCTATCAGAGTTTGTTTCATCCAAAGAACCTATGTACAACATGATGTTGCTGCAATGTACTCTTCCTCGGTTGTAGATAAGGATAGTGATGATTGTTTCTTTCTTATCCATGATACTAAACACTCACCCAAGTAGAATGTTGCTGCATTGGTGCTTCATTAGTCATCAATACAACCTGCCCAATCTGCATCTATGTAAGAAATAAGTGATAGATCCTTTCCTTTTGGATACCATAATCCAAACTGTTATGTTCCTTTGAGATATCTGAAAATCCTCTTCACTGCTAATACATGTGATTCCTTTGGTGCTCCTTGAAATCATGCCACATGTCCAACTACCTACATTACATTTGGTTTGGATGATGTCACATATAATAGGCTTCCAATCATTGACCTGTATTGTCTTTGATCTGTAGACTTTGAATAATCGTCTTTGCTCAACTTGCAACTGTTTTTCATGGGAGTGATAACTGGTTTGCAATCTTCCATACTGAACCTTTTTATCATTTCTCTGATATAATTGGTTTGAGAAATCAAAATTCCTTGGTTTCTTTGGCATATCTAAAGTCCCAGAAAGAAGGATAGTTCTCCAAGTAACGACATTTCAAATTCATTATGCATATCTTTTGCAAATTTCTGGCTTAACTTGTCATCATCACTACCAAAAATAATATCATCAACATAAACTTCAATTAGTAAAATATTACCTTGACTTACCTTGATGTAGAGGTTGTTGTTTGTACTTCCTTTTCTAAACCCTGCCTGCTGCAGATACTTATCCAGTCTAGAGTACCATACTCTAAGATCCTGTTTTAGACCTATTGGTATGGGGGAAGACCTAGGGTTCAACGCTACAACAACACACCAAAAAAGCCCTAACTACCGACCCTTTTGGCAACACCTGCGAAGCAGATGAAATCTCACCCTAGGTAGAGGCAGGGGTGGTTGCAAGACTTAGGTGTCTGTAACCTTAGCTAAGACACAAATCTGTGATTATAACACTTAATACAGATCTTAGTACCATTAGTCCCTCGATATGACATCACTATTCACTTCGCTGATAAAATAGAGCTTCGCAACATTCACACTAATCTACAGTATTTAAGAACTTAGCATATAAATGGATCAGAATGATCATATTAAGCATTAAGCATGAATATCTTGATCAGATCTAATATTCTTACATATCATAAACACAAAGAAGAAGTAGATCTATCTAAACATATCAAATCACTTAGAAAATAACATGTGAACACATCAAGACAAAGAATAAAGCACATACCATAGTGTTTATGTGGTTCACCCACACCTGGGGCTACGTCCACCAACTCTTCTTCTTTATTGTCTTTAGTCAATCTGTTACAAGCACAAAGCCTTCAAAACCCTTACTCTGCACATGATAGAATATCTGCACAGCTCGCTAGATCCTTCTTCCTTGCATTGCAACACTAATCCCTCCACAATCTACTACAAGGACCTACACTTAGCTCTGCAAGCCTCTTACATTCATGCACAAAGCACTTAAAAAATCTACTCGCACTTAGCATAGATTCACATCACATAGATGCACTAGTCTAATCCTTCTTACATTGCCTATCCTTCTATTTATACATACAAAATAGGCCTAAACATGGGTAAACCCATGGACCGACATCCCATTCCTGTTACATATTCCCCAAAACCAAAAAAGGGGCCCAAAAGGGGGTCAGGATCCCGTGATCTCTACTTCATCTTGTGCTCCTCCTTCGACAGGCTGTTGAAGTCCCAAAATAGGTCAACATGACCAAGAAAATCCTAAAACTTGGTCAAGGTCCAACAGGCCCCCAACACTCACCTGTGATTCATCCCGAGTCACTCTGGTCTAAGCAATTCTGCCTCAAATGCCTTGAGCTTGGATCGAGATTCTTTGACTTGCTGCTTTACTGTGGACTCTTGTTCGACAAACTCTTGGATTACTATGTCATTTATTGGCCCTTATAGGTGCTATTTTTCTACGGTGACAACCTGTTCTAACTCTGGTCCTTGACTCTCTACCTCTGTAAAAAATTGGCATGCCTTATCTTACACAGGTTGAGGCCATTGAGTTACTTCCATTACTTTGCTTTGAAGCATCTAGATTTGTTGTTGAGCTGTGCATTGTTCTTGAGACCTCTTCATTCTTTCTACAATCAACAGGGCCTTCAGCTGCACCTGTAGTGTATCTGCATGTTGCTTCACTTCCTGGAGCTGTGAATCTAGTGTCTATAACTCTGGCTTCTTAGTGAGGTTTTCATATGTCTGGGCACTATGGTTACTCATCTTCTTGCATTCCAATGCAAGATATTTTAATCTATCAACTGTGTTGCGGGCAGTTTCTTCTCACTGGTCCCTTATGTCCTACAGGGTCTCGGGTACAATGCATAATTCTAGATCTGTGATGCACTACTAGAGCTATTGGATCACTTCTCTGAGTTGCACCACCTTCTATGGAACTCTCTCTTTGGCCTTTACTTCAACAACTGTCACAGAGTGAAGTTCTCTGTTGACCATTTCCTTAACTTCAATTTTCTCTACGAGCAACTGTTCCTTTTCTTTATGCAGTTGGGATTTTTCTTCATCAGATTTTACTTGGAGAGAAAGCTTCTCTTGTTCTGCAGTACTATGTTTCTCTTCAAGGACTCCTTGTACTTGTGCTAAATCTTGGGTGGCTTGCATTGTCTCCTCCTGTGCTCATCGAATATGAGCTTCAACTGTATCAACAATCCGGTGTAGTTGAGCTGGCTCATCTCCTAGTTCTGGTGTTTCCAATGGCAGAGGCGTAGTGGAAAATGTGTGGCTGGGCTATAGTGCTTGCTATAGTCCTTGAAGTTCAACCTTGATCTGATTGAACACCTCCTCCTGCTTAGCTTCTTGATTCTCTGCTATCTCCAGCGAAGCATCGTTCAGTGCTACAACGATGAAGTCGAAGTCGTCTGAGGTGAGGGTGGTATCAAATTTGATCTTGGTTTCTTTTGATTTCTTCCTTGAAGAAGGTTTCAGAGGGGAAACCTTCCTTTTATTCAAGGGGTCCTCCTCATCTCTAGGTGGTGTAACCTCACCTTTTTTCTATTCAACTTCTGCACCATCACCTCCTTGCTCAGGTGAGATAGAAGCAGTCTTTGCCAAGGTACTGCTTACATCTTGAGATTATTCATTTTTCTTGGTCTTGCTCCATCCAAGTGTATCGTGCACTTCTTCTAGACTGTCAATATCAGATAGCTCTATGGGGTTTTCTGGGATGAGGAGCTCCACCGACTATTCCTTAGTAATCTCTTTTAAGTATTCCTCCGTCATCTTGTAGTATGACTGTAGCTATTGTTTATGCTCATCAATGTGCGCTGTGATATAGATGAAATGGTGGTCCACATTGAATTCCATTAAGGGCCTAAACCCGTGGAGAGTGTTCGGGGTTATACGAGGCTCAAATGCGATGGTTGTCTTCAGCTGGTTGTAATAAGTGTGGAAGATGAAATTTGATTTCCATTGCTTGTTCATGTCACTGGAGTAATACAGTGTACTGAACTTCACGACCAGAGGTTCAAAGAGCTTGATGTCTGGGAAGGTCGCACCTTCTGAAATCTTCCATGCAATAAAAGAGAACAATATGAGAAGCCATTTGAAGTGGAACTCATATCCTTGGTCCTGCACTTCCCTACAGTCCAGTTCCAACTGGTTTACGAGGTACTTCGCCCAATTCATTTGTAGGCCCTCCACACACTTTCCTGCGAGGTCAACTACAACTCCAGTCACTTGGGTGGGTCAGTTCTTGCGAACTAACTTTTCTGCGATCAATTTATAGGCTAGGTGCACTGTGCCACTCTGGATAGAGGCTACCTTGTAGCCTCACATTCCTTTCTCAACATATCCTTAGGTGTCTTTAATCTTCTATGCAAGAGCATGATGCATGGTTTTCCCAGGATAGAAAGCCTATGGGTTAGGGCCTTGCATGCTTAACCCTGTGATCCGATTGATCAACGTCGGATCTACTGTGATGTGGTGGTTCAACCACAAATATCTGCCATGGTAGCAGGACAACAACAACTTGATTCACGCATTCACTTCTTGGTGCCTACCTAAGTAAGGAATCTTCATGACATTGAGTAGTGTGGACTACGCGATGTTCATGGTCCATGAATGGGGGAGGATCTTTGAGTTATTTCCCTTGGTTTTGGTCAGATACTTGTGTAGAGAAAGCATGTTGTACACCTTCCTGTCATCGAGGTTGAAGTCACTAAACTTCAATGCTACGATATTATATTGGTCTACGTGCACTGTGCATATCCCTTTTGGCAGGTATGCAGTGACCAAAGCATACTCAAATTCTCTGGGCACACTGTCACGATTTATCATGCCATTCAGAGGGGGTATATAGGTGGGTAATATACTCAATATTAACTTAGCATTCACGAGATCAACCCTATGCTTAGTTCTCTTTTCATCTACTGGATAGGATGGACCAGCTCGAGTAATGGATAGAGAGGCCTACAGTCCTCTCGTCGAAGATGCTTTTACACCTGTAGACACTCCTCTCTCTAACATGACTCTTTCAGTCATTAAGTGGAGGAGAAATTTTGTTACTAATTCTTCAACTGCGGTGAGCTCATCGAACATACACGCTTGAGATTAAAATTATCGAGTTCATAATGATCTTAGATATGACACTAAAACAAACAGCAATAGCGCATTGATCATTGTATACAATTCTCTTAGTTTGCGGGCTTCAAATTCTCAGTTAGCAAAAGTGTTCTCCTTGCATGGAGCGATGGGATAAGTAGGCAACTCGGTAATGATTCACTTGCAATGGTTATGAGCCTCCATTAACTCTTTTTTGATATGTTATGGTGCAGTCTAACGATCTAATAATGGAACTTTATTTCCTTTCTACCCGTTCGGAGAATCAATCGAATGGTTATAATATCCCCAATGGCTATATTGCTTCACCATGGCGAAGTGCCATGTGTCACTCTTCTGATATCCCAATGAATCTCCAATTTTGCAAATTTTCTATCTGTGAAGTTCCTTCTGTAACCTTTTGCAACTTATCTCTCTTCTTACTTTGCTTCCTAACCTTATTTCTAGTGAGCTTCATCTCGGTAGTTTTTTTTCCATTTTGATTCTTATCTTCTGTGGTTTTAGTTACTTTTCATTGTTGATATTCTCTCCTAGGACTCAAGGGTAACACCTCTTCTTTATCCGAGTGTTGGCGGATGAAAATGACATTCCATCAACTGGAAGAACGAGTCTGGTCCGGGGTTGTCTAAATAATGTAAATCATTCTGACGGGTTTAATGGCTCCATTAGCCAATCTAAAAGTCCTAAAAGAAACAAATAAAAGAAATTAAATAACTATCTAAATAGTAAACACTATATATATGTACATATGCTCTAATGTAACTGTAGTAGGTGTATTTAAGGAAAAGATAGATAAATCTCATTTATGTACATTATTTACAAGCTGCAAGTTTTAATCGAAACTTATGAAAATCGATGGAAAACCAAATCGCTTGTAAGAAGCAGATAAAGAAAGCACATAAAAATCATTTTTTGTTTTTCCTTTATAAATCTAAAAAAAACTTGTAAAACTTTCAATGAAACATGAACACGTGGATAGTCAAAATTTGAACCATATATTTTAGTTTTAGTGATATGTGAATAACAAAAAAATACAAAGAAGCTAACCTGTCAGTGAGTTAGTGAGGTTTCTCCAAGCATCTGCATGAGTGGTGAACATCCAACTGCCATGTCCAGGAGATAAATCTGCAATGAACCTTATGACTGTTCTAAATAAATTTAGAACATATATTAGCAGTTTAAGTTTTAATGACAAAAAAGGAGACACAAACATAAACCTATGATCTCATAATTACATATGATCGTAGCGAGATAAATCTGAAAGCAACCTATGCATATTATCATTCAATTAAAAATCAAAGACAAATCCTATTATTTTTATTGAAGATATGATCACAACATTTATATTTTGAGAAGCAAGTTGTAGATGGTATTTATAATATAAACATCATGCACATCATAGATCATTTAATCTAAATATATCAGACCTATACATGCAACAGAATTAACAAAACATAAACAACAACATTATAAACAAAAGGCTAAAGCCAAAATGTGTATAGGCCATTATGTTAAGTTCTGGAATTACTTGTCCATCTCTTGCTCTCTGCCAAGATGATCTTTCTTACAAAAATATGGAGTATTTAAAGAGTTTACAAAGGTTTAACTTCCTATCTTCTAAGATAGGATCAGATCTAAAAAATATTTAAAAGTTACAAATATAGAGGGTCTAAAAAACCACTCAATATCAAACTGGATCTTCCAAAATTATGAAAGTTTTATTTTGATTTACAAAATAAGCCAAAAGAGATGACTAATTAACTAAGTCCAACAATACTCCAATTCATGATATCAACACAAGATACATCTTATCCTGAAAGCAAAATGAAATGTGCAAATTGGATATTTATTTAACTAACAATTTCTAAATTTTTATATGAGAAATTGACTTGGCTACAAAATCTCTCGATTCTATAGCCAGTCTTATTTTTAACAACAAAAATCTAAATCAATCTAGATTAATAAGAAAAATAACCATAAAAGCATAACTAAGATAAAAACCAATCTTACCATTCAACTGAATACTAAATTCGAAACACAAAATCTCAGAGTTTATTACGACCTTGACACTATCAACATTTCTTATTATGGTGTTCCCTGTTCTTTTCAAACATTTTCCATGTCTTTTTTGCATTGATCTTGAGCTCATACTTTTCATTTTTTAATGAGTCACTTTAAGCTGTAAGAGTCTTAATCTTTTCTTAAAGGACGTGGATGTCTATTTAATATTGACCTATCCAATCTAAACACACTTCACAATGTACAACAGGGTCAAAAGGTAGAGGAAGTGCATGACTGTGTGTTAAAACACTATCACCATCCACTGTTGGCCTTTGGCTGAGTTTGATTCCTATAAAATCCTTATTACCTCTCAGGCACAGTGGGAGGTTATCCACATAGTCGAATTGTTGACTGTTTGGAAGGGTTTCCACTGGGGGATTTTATGTTAAGATTAGGGCAGAAAAATTGTTCATGCTCAGGAATTTTAATAAGCTTGGGGTTGACATCCTATTGCTCACACAAAGACTAATTGGGCATTGCCCTTTCACAAGGGTTTTCACACAAGAAAATTGACCTGCCACTTGAGGAAATAAGAGGCTTCTCTATCAGAGGTTTATCCAGCACTCTAGGAATGTCTGTGATAGAACTCAATTGTTTTCTACAGATCTTCAAATCCATAGAGAGGAAATGAAAATAAAGAAAACTTAAACACAATAGATTTTTTGAGAAAATTCTGTCCAAAACAATGAATCATACTTGTGAAATGAAAACGTTTCTGAATAATATTCCCATGGTGAAGGTAAAAGGGCCCATTTCCGTTATGGGTTTTCAAGGGTTTGATCTAATTCTTCACGATTTTCTCATAAATGCTCCCACAAAAACGTGTCTTTGGCAGGAAAAAATAGGATTGAACAGACTATAACAAGAGAAACTTAGACCAACTATGGGTTTATATGATAGTGGTAAGAGGGATATATCTGAGCTGATACCATGAAAACTAAAAAGCAACACACCAGTGCAACCATAACATAAACAATAAGGGTTTCAATCATGAAATTCAGGTAGTTCTGGTGATAAACGTTTTTGGATTCAGAGCATAACACTAGACCTTGATCTGTCATGAGAGGACAGTCACTTCAACCTACCAGCTAAAATGAGGTACATAGTACAATCATAGTGTGACTGATTTCCATGATAAGCAATAGACATACTCATTTTTCAAAGGTTAGGAAAGGATGTGTTTTTACAAACCAAATGCAAATCAAAAGTTTAAAATCAAAGTTGATTTACAAAGAAATTTAAATGAACAAGCCTATAGTCCAAATGCCAATTGACATAGGTATTTCATCGATATATTATAGACTCAAAGAAAAAGAAAAATTATGAGAAGGATGTAAGCATTTTGACCCTTTCAAACCAGCCTTAAGTAGAATCAAAATACGAGATTAGGTTTTAATGCTTGTTTCATGTTTACAGTCATGAACCAAGCATGAAAATGCAAGATAAGAAATAAAACAAGAATAATCAAAGGTCTTTTTTCTAACCAAATAATCATCCCAAAATGGTGGTATTTATAGGATGAGGTGTCACTTGTCCTTCAAAATAGAAAAAACATGTAGGGTTGCCAACACTGAGATAGGTATTTCAGTCTCCTTTGAGTCTTCTAATGTTCTTGCAGCTTCGACATCTGGGTTTCTAGTGTTAAATAGTTTCGATCTATTCTCATGTTATTTGATCAAGTGTGTGATCCTCCTGGTCATGAAATATTTTAACTCCTATTTCTTCTGCTCCAAGACTTCTTCTTCTTTCTTTCGTCTGGCTTGATTTCTATCGATCCAAGATTTTCCTATTAACATGGTAAAGGGGGTTCAATATTCAACAAATTTAATAATCTCAACATCTTCTTCTGTCGAAGTTCCATTGACGATCATAGGTATTTGAGCGAGCCTTCCACACAGGTTTACCAGCTTTCCTCTGAATAACCCTAGTCCTCCTAATGAAGGAATCATAGCAGGCCTCCCTATATCTTCCCAAGTTCTCTCTGTCATGATATTCACTTGTGTTTCTTCATTTAGAACATAGTCAATGTCGAAGTCTCCTATTCTTACTTTGATGCATTCTTTTCCTTTGAAGATCTGTGATAATCTGACATGTCGGCGGTCATTCAAGGTTTCTCTCATTTGTAGTAATAGTTTCTCTGATTCTTCCCGAGGTTCTTCTATATCCTATGGAGTTGCCTTAGGGTTTTCTTGATTCAGATTCATTTCTTCAATATTAGCAATCATTCTGGGGTAATACAACACTTCATGGTCCATAGCTTTGCAACAAAGACAACTAGGTCTTCTCCTAGGGCATTCTTTAGCAAGATGTCCCATTTTTTTGCAACTGTAACATAGGGTTAATCCTCTGTTTTTTTTAAATGATCCCCAACCTCTTATGTACTGCACACTAGGATCATAGGATCCAACCTGCAATAAATTATTTCCGGGATCTTGCATCCATTAGTTAGTCTAAACATTCTTTCTATGCATAGGTATAACATATCTTTCACTATTCTTATCAGATCTATTAATATCAAAACTTCTTTCATCTATCAATACCCTAGTTTTCAAACTAGGACAAATTTTATTAAACATACCTAGATCCATACTCTAGAAAAAAAAAAATCCACTTATCTTACTTCTATGGAGCACAAAGTGTTCAGATCTAAAATTTTTTACTATCTTTACCTTTATCAGAGCACAGAGCTTGCAGATCTTACCTCTTTTAATAAAAAAATCTCACTTTTACCTTTCTTAGAGAACAAAGCTTTCAGATCTTGCTTCTTTCCTTTAGATCTGACCTCTTTTCTTTAGATCAGGCTTCTTTCTTTTAGCACATATCTTTATAAGTCAAGTATAATACTGCGCACTAGGGTACATATCTACACACAAAGATTTCACAATCCCAGGTCAAATCTTTGAAAAAATCTTCTTCTTCCTCAATTCCCAGCAATCACAGTTTCAAGTCTCGACAACAGAACCATTTGTTGGTACAGGGGCAAACCTAGGGTTCAATGCTACAACAATGCACCAACAAATCCCTAACTACCAACCCTTTTGGCAACACCTATGAAGCAGATGAAGTCTCACCTGAGGTAGAGGTAGGGGTGGTTGCAAGACTTAGGTGTTTGCAACCTTAGCTGGGACAAAAATCTATGATTATAACACTTAATACAACTCTTAGTATCATCAGTCCCTCAATATGCAATCATTATTCACTTCACTGATAAAACAGAGCTTCGCAACATTCACACTAATCTATAGTATTTAAGAACTTAGGATATAAATGGATCAGAATGATCATATGAAGCACTAAGCATGACTATCTTGATTAGATCTGATATTCTCACATATCATAAGCACAAAGAAAAAGTATATCTATTTAAACATATAAAAGCACTTAGCAAATAACATGTGAACACATCAAGACAAAGCATAAAGCACATAACACAGTGTTTACGTGGTTCACCCCCACCCTGGGGCTACATCCACCAACTCTTCTTCTTTATTGTGTTCAGTCAATTAGTTACATGCACAAATCCTTCAAAACCCTTACTCTGCACAGGACAAAAGATCTATGCATCTCACTAGATCCTTCTTCCTTGCGTTACAACACTAAGCCCTCCACAATCTGCTACAAGGACCTGCACTTAGCTCTGCAAGTATGTTACAGTCATGTTGGCAGCCAACCCAATTTTTTCAATTGCTCTCAAAAAGCTGCCTACACCCCTTGTCGTTTTACGACAAATCATTGTCGCATTGTGCTAATGGACATTTGTCTCATCTTTGCGACAATTACA
>CBVK0100603834.1:0-16506 GCA_900067695.1 Picea abies | reverse complement strand
TTGGAAATCTATGTGGTGTATAAGGAGGTTGCCCCCTCAAAGAGGCTTATTATATTAAATTCTCTCTTTTTCAAGGCGTTGAGTACTTATTCTGAGGTTTTCCTATGCTATATTTATATTTGGTTCTTAACAGTTATCGACGGAATTTATTCCACTAGGTAACTTGAATAAATCCCATGTTTCATTATTGTGCAAGGATTCCATCTCTTCAACCATGGTGTCCTTCCAGATTTTACCCTCTTCCAAGTCAACTGCCTCACCGACCAACTTTATCTCATCGTCGATGGCAGTTAGCACGAATGTGGAATGAAATTCAGGCGGATTATACCTTTTGACTAGTTTTCTTATTCTTTATGACCTCCTTAACACCGGAGTCAGTTGTTCCACCTCTTCCTCAGATTCAATCGACTCATTTGAATCATCTTCTTCATTCGTCAGTTAAAACCGCACCATGTCAGGATTATTCTCAGTCTGACCAACTTCCTTAGGCTCGAACTTACCTCCAAATTCTCTTAAGACCACATCTCGATTGTACATTATTCTCCTTGATGCAGGATCCTAGAGATTATATCCTTTTATCCCTTCTCTGTAACCAATGAAAATACATTTGACTGCCTTCTTGTCCAAATTGCTTCTATTTTCCTTGGGAACATGCACAAATCCATCATAGCCAAATACTTTGATATGTGCCATCGGCGGCTTCTTACCAAACCATACCTCTTTTGGAGTCGTGTCAAATAGTGTCGATGAAGGAGAAATATTCACTAGATATCTTGCAGTCTCGACTGCCTCCTCCAGAATTCTTGTGCGATCCCAGCACCACTGAGCATGCTCCTTTCCTTGTCCATCAATGTTCTTCTCATTCTCTCGACAACTCCATTTTGTTGTTGGGTATATGGTGCGGTAGTTTGGCGTGCTATTCCATACTTCTTATAGAACTGATAAAATTATTTTCCACATAATTCATCATCGTTTTCATTTCTCAAGACCTTAATCTTCTTATCTTTCTGATTTTCTACAAGAGATTTAAAATCTTTAAATTTATCGAAAACCTATGATTTCTTCCTCAGGAATATATCCATGTCTTCCTGGAAAAATAATCTATGAAGGAAACATAATACAAGGATCCACCAAGTGAAGGCACTGTAATGAGGCCAAACACATCACTATGCACCAATTCTATAATCCCATTTTCCTTTTTCGCTTCAAATGGGAACCTCACCCGATTTTGTTTCCCATATATGCAATGTTCACAAAATTCAACTTCTAAACCATATTCAGGAAAACCTTCAAACATACCTTTGTTGTTCATAGCTTGAAGTCATTTTTCTCCAATGTGTCCCATCCTCTCAGGCAATATCATGGTCAAGTCGATTTTATCATGTCTTGTTGAGTCGGTTTGTACCGACTCAGCCTGAGTTGAGTTGATTCAAAATCAAGTCAACTTCAGGAGAAATGATGTTGTTTCATCCAGCCGAGTTGACATTCCCTAACAACTTGTATACGGTTCCAATCCAAACTCCTTTCATTAAGAGCATCACACCTCTCACCATCTTGCACAAATCCTTTTGTAATAGAGTGTGCACTCCAACATCACTCATGTTGTTGATAGATAACAGGTTCCTTGCCAAACCCACAATGTGTAGCACACCTGGAAGGGTTCTTTTTATCCCATCCTATAGTATCAGTCGAACTCTTCCTCGTCCAACAATTTTGGTTTTCGAGTCATCCCCCAACAATACATCACCTCCATAATATCATTCATATTCGTAGAACCATTCTCTATGTGGTGTCATATGATAGGATGCTTCTGAATCAATCAACCAAACGCCTTGATCCAACTATGTATTGGTTGACGCCAGGTACACATCACCTCCCTTATCCTGGGTCTTCTTTCTCTTAGTCAACTGCTTCTCATTGGATCTTGAACTGACTTCCATCGCCCTCGACTTACAATACTTTTTGTAATGCCCAACTTTACCACATTTCCAACATATTCTTTTTGAATGAACTGGGTATTTACATCTACCTTTAGATTTAGACTTTCTACCTAATAATTTTCCTTTATCGCTTTCAATATTTCGACATCTCACCACTAAAGCATCTTTGGTCTATCCTTCCATGGTATTTCTTCTCATTTATTATGACAATAGAGAAGCAACCATGTCTTCTATCACTAGTGTGGTTGTATTACTCCATATAGCCATGACTAAGCTATACCAAGAGTCTGAAAAAGAACATAATAGGATAATGCACTTCTCCTCCTTAGTGATTTTAATATCCACAGATAATAAATGGCTTAAAGTGGTATTAAACACATTTAAATGCTCAGTCACCAAACTGTCATCACTCATTCTCAGAAGATACAATTTCTTTATGAGAAACAACTTATTTACCATATATTTTGACCGGTATAAGATTCCCAACTTGTCCCACAGTTTCTTGGCTAAATCTTCTCCTGAGACATCCAACAGTATCGAATATGCAAGACAAAGTTGAATCACACTTCTTGATCTTCTTTCGAGTTTCTCCCACTCTTCCGTCAACATGCTTGTCAGTTGGGTACCTGGATATACCATTGTCCATTGTTCTCGATATACAATAAGATATTCAATTTTAAGCTTCCAAAGCTCAAAATCATGGCCATTGAATTTTCTATCTCTATTCTTGAACTTCTCGCCATTCTTTTGATATTTAACACAATTTATGACTTCCAACTCTTACTATGACTAGGGTTTAGCTCTTAGATTCAATATTGTTAAATCAATATATGATACAAAATGTCAAATCTTAACACAAATTTGATACCACTTGTCAAAAAATGAGATACACTTCCACACTAAACCTAACAAAAGAGAAGAATAATTTAATCAAGAACATAAATGACAAAGCAATCACACAATACACAAAGATTTTACCCTGGAAACCCAAACCGAGAAAACCAACATACCTTGTGCATTCTTCTCTCTTGTTGTCTTATTCAATATGAATAAAAGGTTACATGTCTAACCTTGGTCCACACCTAAGACACAATTTACATCATACCCTCTTGTTTATGAAAGAACAATACCGTAGCCAATCTGACTTACATATGCATGACGAACAACATACATCTAAATATTTCTGTAAATATTGTCTATCCTAATATTCATTGATTAGCCTTTACAGACTTACAACACACCTCCTTCTAGGCTTTATAGAAGGAAAATCCCTAAATAAATGGTGCCCAAAAATGGTTATAGATCCATACAGATCATTGGCTACAAATCCCGTGAATCTCGGGATTTTCTTACAGTCGACTACCATTCGACCTTCATTTGGCCTTCATTCGATCTTTAGTCAGTCACCACACACCCTCCTATCGACCTCTTGTCGGTTGAACTCTTCAAATTGTTGTCAATGCCTTTACCATGTCAAACTGCCTCAACCTTCGACTTCGACTTTACACGGTCGACTAACCTCGACCTTCAAATTTTTTTCGATCCACCTCAACTTCGACCATCATTCGATCCACCTCGAATTTCACAACAAAGAATATAACAACCCAACATTTTCAAGGGTAAGAACATCCTTAGGGATTTTGTTTGATTAAATATTTTCCATCCCTTCTTGAAATCATTCTAAATCTTTTGAATGGTCCTCATCATCAATAAGGACACCTAAAAATGCACCCTCAGAATTAAAAGAATCAATAATCTATTGATCATGGTTGAAGACCCTAAAATTGCTAACATTATCTAGGACATAAATCATATAAATCAATTCAACAAAAAATATTTCAGTGGTGAAATCATATATTGGACCTAAATGAGAAACAACATTAGCCAAGGTATCTACTTCTAAATTTTTATTTTGAGGAATAAAAATGATATTAAACGCTTCAAATTAATTAACTAAATTACATATCCCTTGTTGGTCATTTTTAAGTGGCGAGAAAGATAATGTGTATAATTTATTATCTATCTCACTATAATTTTATAATCACAAATTATGCGTGAACAAATAAATTGATGAGAACAAGTTGTATATGTGTGAACGACACCTTTTACACATTATGGTACATTGAGGAATAACACTCAAATCACAATATATATAATGCATAGATGTTGGTTTTAGATTACTTATAGGGTTTCAACCATTTTATCTACTCTGATCTTACCCTACTGTCATACGTCGACCCAGGTTCATATTTAACAAGCTTCCAACAAAATCCCTCTAAAGCTATCATCCCTCCTGGTAAACTAGAAGGCAACACAGTACGCAGGGTGCACTCCACAGTCTCACCCAAGGTAGTTCTATGGGTGGTTGCAATTCTCATCCACTTGCATCTTGGGAATAAGTGGGGATCTGCGGTTGTACCTTGTAATATTCATTTCTTTAGTCTAACATGTTAATTAATTAGTCATTCTTACTCATGCATATGGAATATCAGACATAACTAGTTCCTTCATTCATTCATCTAACATTTAATCATTAACAACAATGGATATGTATAACATTCAATCACATAACATAATTTTTATCGTGGTTCACCCCCTCCTAGGCTACGTCCACAAATATTTGGCTCTCAAGATGTTTTATTATGTCTCAACAATAGATTGCGTCGTGCACATTTACAGTCTTGGATATTACAATCTGATCAATAAGCTTCCCGATCCCTTTGAGGTTGACTAAATCGCACCAGGATCCTCAACATGTGATCTAAACCTCAGGATTGAGTTTCTCGACTCTCCTCTAGCTCACCCACTTACAAAATAAGGTAGCTTCTACAAGCTTTACAACCTTCATCTCTCTCTTCTCTCTTTATCTAGGGGCCTTTTCTTAGACCTCCTGGGTACTATTTATACATATTCTTGGATCATCAACCATTACCATATTCTACAAAAACCCTAACCCTAATGTCATTAGGTCTCCTTTGCATGTGTTCCTTGCATTCTTCCCTCACACGTGATTCTTTTCCTTCATTCTTTTCTCTCCAAAAATGGCCTTTTCCCAAAACTGGACCTTCATCCAACAGGCCCCCAACACTGACATGTGGCTCATCCTGAGCCACCTAGACTGTGTGCGCTTCTTCAACAACACTTTCTAGAGTGTGGAACTTTTCTACTAGTTCCCTTTCTTATGTTTGAGCCTATGTAGCCTTTTCTTTGAGCGCATCTAACACTTGCGTTTTGATATCCTCCTAGATCATTCTACACACTCTACCTATGTTTGCATGATTTTATTCTTTGCCTCCTCTTCCTATGAAATAACCTTCTTGGATATCTCTTGGAGAGGTTCCATTTGAGCTTGTCGATCCTTCTTTTTTGTCTGCACAACTATTATCTCTACTTGCAACTTCTTCATGTTACCAGCAACAAAACCATTTGTTGGCTTTATATTACTTATAGGGTTTCAACCATTTTATCTACTATGATCTTACCCTAGTATCATATGTTGACCCAGGTTCATATTTAACAAGCTTCCAACAAAATCCCTCTAAAACTATCGACCCTCCTGGTAAACCAAAAGGAAACACAGTACTAGTTCCTTCATTCATTCATCTAACATTTAATCATTAACAACAATGGAGATGTATAACATTCAATCACATAACACAAGTTTTATCATGGTTCACCCTCTCCTAGGCTACATCCACAAAGATTTGTCTCTCAATCTCTTTTATTATTTCTCATCAATAGATCGCACAATGCGCATTTATAGTCTTGAATCTTACAATCTCAATAGGATTCTCAATCCCTGTGAGGCTGACTAGATCACACCAGGATCCTCATCCTGCAATCTAACCCTCGAGATTGAGTTGCTCTACTCTCTTGTAGATTCACCTACTTATAAAATAAGGAAGATTCTACAAGATTTAAAACCTTCATCTCTCTCATATCTCTTCAGCCGAGGGCCTTTTCCTAGACCTCCTAGGTACTATTTATACATATTCTTGGCTCATCAACCATTACCATATTCTGCAAAAACCCTAACCCTAATGTCATTAGGTCTCCCTTGCATGTGCACCTTACATGCTTCCCTCGCACATGCTTCTTTTCCTTTGTGTTTTTCTCTCCAAAAATGGCATTTTCCTAAAACTGGGCCTTCGTCCAACAAGAGCATATGCTCAATTCCCACAACTATCCTCCAAGCAAGTAATCATACACTAGAATGGCTAAGTTCAGTTTGATTCTTTCTTTGTTATTAGGTTCGATATTCATCAATGCAATGGAACTGGCACAATCATCTTAGGGAACTAACCCCCTAACCTCTCATGTAGGTAGAATAGTATATTTTCATTTAGGTCGATACTAGTTAATAAGGCCTATTTTATAAATATGAACAAGTCAATGTAAGAATACCTAATAGACGCTTCCGCTTCTAGAAACATATTCTTCTAGAATGTTCTTTGGAATATAGAATTATTATAAATAAGAGTAAAAGGTATAAGAGGGTCTCATCTTGAGAATTATTGTAATAGAGATCTGCTCTGCTAGAGGTTTCCCCCTCAAAGAGGAAAGTGAACATTGTTTCCTATCAATAAAGGTATTATTCTGGTGTTGTGGATCCATCTATTTTGTTGTTCCATTGTTATTCTATGTAGTATTTCTATTTTTTGTTGTTGAATCCACTGTTATTCACTACAATATTTCTTCTTATGCTATTATAATAGATATGGTACCTAACAAGTGGTATCATAGCACCTTTCTTGGTAGAAATTGTAGGTACAAAAAATTTCTAGGTAGAGACGTATTTCGACGTCTTAAAGCTACAAAGATTTGTCATTCAATGCATAATTCCATAGTCAGAGAATCATACATGCAGGAACTACAAATGTTACTTAAGTGCACACTATTGAACACCCTTGTAACCCCCGTTGGTACCCCTTCAAGTGGTAGTGCATAAGATATCACCTGTATACAAATTGGCCTAGACGTCCTGAAGCCCTTTGTAGATAAATTGATCAGTCACCTGACTTCTATAGTTCCACCAAGAACAACACTCGAGAAGATACTCTCTAGTACATGGGTAATCGAAAAGTACAGATAAGGGTACGATCTATCCTCCTTAGTTGGTTCCCTAAGATATTGGGTCGAGTACTATTATTCGACCCTGCACGCATATCAGAGAGCTATAGCATAGGGAAAACCCTTGTTTGTAGAAACCCTAAAAAAAAAAATCTAACCCTCAGAGACAAACAACACAAAAAGGGAATCGACAAGATTTATCATGTTCAACATTGGGACCTTTCAACATTTTATTTTTTCCTATTAATAATTTGGGCATTATTCCACTGCAGTATTATTCAAATCGAAGTATAACTCCACAGTAGTAAAAAAAAATTGGGTCTTGCCTGCCCATTATTTGAGACCTATCCCATTGGATTCTTCTCTTCACCCTGATAGTAGTGATACCTATCATTTTCAACCCCTTTTTTCCAGTGGACCCAACCCCGTCCTGACACCCTTATTTTACACCTATATCATTGCAGTCCTCTTTTCACACTGAACACAATCATATATATCATTTTCACTCTTTTTTCTATGGTCCCACTTCCCCTCTTTCATTCCCCTCCACCCATGGCCTTCTATGGTCCCACTTCCCCTCTTTCATTCCCCTCCACCCATGGCCAACACTCGCAACCAAGAATACCTTCACCTCCAAGATGAATCCAAAAAACACAAGGTAAACATCCAAAGACTGACCTATGAAATTGCTTCCAACAATCACCACTTGGAAACATTCGAGGCCAAAATTACAGGGGAATTGGAAGATGTTATAGTCATATAGGGAAGTGTTATAGGAATGTACAGTTCCTATTAATGTCATTGAAGTTAGGATCTTTGTTAGGGAAGTACAGTACCTACATAATCCATAGCATCCTTCTCAATATTAGTTGCGCCACTCCATTCCATAATAACCAGTGGTAATAATTTCTATTAGGGAAAGAATCAACAAAAAACTTTTGATGCATTGAAATGGAAGATTAGTCAAGCACCAATTCTTTCATTACCTAATTTGCATAATCCTTTTGAAGTAGAGACAAATGCAAGTGGATATGCTATGAGAGTGGTCTTTATGTAAGAAGGTAAGCCAATATGATATGATTCTAATAAGTTTCATAGGGGAACCCTAAACTACCATACATAAGATAAGGAAATCTACACCCATATTCAATTTATTAAGATGTGGAAGCACTATCTGATGGGAAAGGAAAAAAATTTCCACATTGATCGCCTTTGGTTAATATAACAGGTTCCGCCCCCTTTTTTATTTAAAAAAAAAAAAAAGGATGCAGAGATCAAAGTAACTAAATAGTCAAAGGTCAAGTTTTCTATAAGTGCATATTTTATGGATGAAGTGGATTTATATTTAATGCCCCTTGACATGTGTGGTGTAGTGTTTATAATCCCTTATATGCATATGAGGAATGTGATCTTCATGTGGAGATAAAACTAGTACCACTTGATCAAGGATGAGAAGTCTTACATCATCAATGAACACAAAGGTAAATTGAAGATCTCTTTGGTAAGTTCCAGCCAATCCAAAAAGATGATTAATTATAATAATAATAAGTATGTATTTATTTTCTGAAGATAGAATCATCTAGTGGAGGAATTAGTAAGAGTAAAGGCACCCTTGGAGGGATATACTAAAGAGAAGAAAAAATAGTTGGAGGAGTTGTTATAGTCATACAAGGAAGTGTTATAGGAATGTCCAGTTCCTACTAATTTCATTGAAGTTAGGAGCTTTGTTAGGGAAGTACAATACCTACATAATTCATAGCATCCTTATCAATAGTAGTTGTACCACTCCATTCCATAATAACCAATGGTAAGAGTTTCTATTACGGAAATAATCAACAAAAAGCTTTTGATGCATTGAAAATGAAGATTAGTCAAGCACCAATTCTTTCATTACCTAATTTTCATAAGCCTTTTGAAGTTGAGACAAATGAAAGTGGATATGCTATGAGAGTGGTATTTATGTAAGGAGGTAAGCCATTATGATATCATTCTAAGATGTTTCATAGGGGAACCCTAAACTACCATACATATGATAAGGAAATCTACACCCATATTCAATTTATTAAGAAGTGGAAGCACTATCTGATGGGAAAGGAAAAAAATTTCCACATTGATCGCCAACCACAATAGTATTTGCAATCCCAGAGTAAAATTCAAAAAACCATACATTACAAGTGGAATAATAAGGGAATAACTAATAAGTTGGTGGTCATGCTTTCAATTCCACCCGAATCCAATGTTATAGCATTGGGAACTCTTATGCACATGGAGGCTTTCACCCATGATACAATGAAATTCATTAAAGTGGTTGAGACTCAAAGGACCATAACTCAAGAGGATCTCAACAAGGGTGAAGAATGAATTTCATACAAAGACCAACTCAAGGGATAACACATCTATTTGGAGTTAGTGACTCATAGAGAGAGCAAAGAAGGATTTTTTATCAAGGAGATATTAGTAAGGTTGAACAAGGGCTTTCACCTAGATATCAGTTCAGTCCAAAGGAAAATATAAGAAAGGTGGGAAGTAACAGACATATTTAATAACAAGGACAGATATGGGAATATCTAAGAAGAAAAATCCATAGTATAGGGTTGTACAGTAGGAGAAGAGAGGTTGTAGGTGTTTTTTGTACTTTTTTTTACTCAGTGGGTAGAGAATATGATTGAGGACATGGAGTAGGATTATTTGAATGGAGAAAAACATTTGGGTTGATAGGAGGATTTATCCCCTTCTATCTCTTTCAAGATACCCATATGGTTCATGCATACAATGAGGGATGCTCGGGAGTAGGTTGAGGCCCCTAGGAAGTTTCCAAACTTTGTGTTTCTTATGAATAGCATGATTTATTTTGAGTCTTCCGATGTTTAGGAAGCAAAAAACCAACAACTCTGGTGGGATCCCATGGTGTAGGATGATGTGTGGGACATTGTCTCGGGACTAGAGGGACATCCATTTCTAGGTGTCTCTTCCATAAATACCTTACTCACTAAGAGGGAATGTTGATACTTGTAGCATTCTTCAGGTACTTCCACACAAGTCTAAGTGTCTAGACGTGTGGAAGTCGTCAAAAGTATTCAAACTTAGTAATTTACTTTAATCAAAGGAATTATTAAAGTAAAGTTTGTTTTATAATCAAAGTGAGTTAAATTTAATGGAACACTAAGGTTATTAGCATTAGTGAATTAAATGAATCTTATCCACTGATCTCAAGTAAGATGAGATATAATATCAATCATTATTCACTTTGGAGATTAGGGTTACATTTGGTTCGGTCATAACTCAAGATTATGAAAGAAAGTCTAGGTGAAGGAGAAAGACACAAGAGAGAACATTGGAGAAAATAAGGACTTTTTCTCATGTGCTTAGGTCATCCACTTGAGAGGAAAGAAGCACTTTTTCTCACATGCTTGAATCATGAAGGTTTGTGAATCAAGGGGGCCTCATACAGGTGAACAAGGACTTTCATCTAGAGATCAAGATCAAAGGAGGAAAGTGCAAAGGTGCACCAAGAGGAGAAAACCAAACAACCATAAATTGAAGGATGGATTTTTTGGGAGTACAGGAGGTAGATCTAGAGGATATATGAGGTACCAATGGACATATCTAGTGGATTTGAGGTACTAGCAAACATATATAGCAAATCTTAGGCATTGGTTGAAAAATATAGTGCAGATATGAGATACCATCGGAAATATCTAGAATATTTGAGGCACTAGTGGATATATCTAGTAGATCTAAGGTATCAACAGGAAGATCTAGTACATATTTTAGGTACTAGTGAGAAGATATAACATATATGAGGTGCCAATAGACAGATATAATGTAGATTTGAGGTAACAATAGATAGATATAGTAGTTATGAGGTACCAACAAGTAGATATGGATTTGGATCTAAGGTAATAGTGGACATATCTAGTGAATATATGAGGTATCAATAGGTAGATGTAGCATATCTGAGGTACCCACAAGAATATCTAGCATATTTGAGATACCAATAGGTAGATCCAGCAGATCTGAGGTACAGTCATGCAAATCTTTCAAATCTGAGGATGAACAGATGGATCTAGTGAAAATCTAGGTAGATCAAGCACACAGTTTTCTTCAAGGACATATTTCCCCTCAGACACAAACAACATAGAAAGGGAATCGACAAGATTTATCATGTTCAATATTGGGACCTTTCAACATTGTTTTTTTCCTATGAATAATTTGGGCATTCTTCCAATGCAGTATTATTCATATCGGAGTATAACTCCACATGAGTAAAAAAAACGTTTGGGTCCTGCCTACCCCATTATTTGAGACCTATCCCATTGGATTCTTCTCTTCATGTTGATCACAGTGATACCTATCATTTTTAACCCCTTTTGTTTCCCGTGGACCCAACCCCGTCCCGACACCCTTATTTGACACCTATATCATTGCATTCCTCTTTTCACACTGAAGACAATCATATATATCATTTTCACTCTTTTTTCTATGGTCCCACTTCCCCTCTTCAATTCCCCTCCACCCATGGCCAACACTTGCAACCAAGAATTACTTCACCTCCAAGATGAATCCAAACAACACAAGGTGAACATCCAAAGACTGACCTATGAAATTGTTTCCACCAATCCCCACTTGGACACATTTGAGGCAAAAATTATAGGAGAATTGGAATATGTTAAGGGTGAATTGTCCTCCCTCACCTAGTGGTTGAAGCAATCCCTTGGATCTCCCTCCCTTGAACAAAATTCCCACTATGAAGGTGAGAATGCTTCCCATAATATGACCCTTCAACCCTTCATTCCAATTCCCTTCTTCATGACCCCCGTCTTCCTTGAGTTGAAGTGAACAAATTTGATGGATCAGATCCCACCAGTTGGGTCACTCAAATGGAACATTAATTTTCCTTTCATGGCATCACTGATGATTTGTGAAAAAATTCATTATGGTGTCCTCTATTTGGATCTGAAATGTTGCAAATGGTGCAAATGGCATAGAAAGACACACTAAACATATGTTTCTTGGACTCATATTGTGGCAGAGATCTATGACCGCTTTGACACTAACACCCACTATCTTAGCCATTTGACCAAGTTGAAGCAATCTAGCACAGTGAAAGACTTTATATCTACCTTTGAAACACTTGGATTTCAGAATTGAGGACATGTCTGATGCCTTCTTCTGAGAATGTTTTATTAGTGGCCTCAAAGATGAAATTTGAGCCCAGATCTTCATGGGTCACCCTCACACTTGGTTGGAAGCTACTCAACGTGCTAATGAAGCCCAAAAAATTGTATCTTCTCAGACCCGTGAACCTTCCTTTGTTCCTCGCACTCGACCTACCAACCCTACTCATCCTCCCACTCCCCTCAAGATTCATAAATTAACCTGGGATGAAATGGTGGGATGCCAACTCAAGGGCCTTTTTTATAATTATGATGCCAAATATTTTTTGGGGCACAAATGTAAGGAAAAAAAATTGTTTATGTCCATCTCTGGGGATGTTTCTAAAGAAGAGCTCGAGACCCCCCCTGTGGTAGAGTTACTTGAGCCAACTGATATTACTCTACCCTTTGACCAACCAAAAGTAGACCCGATCATTTCATTGAATGATCTCACTAGCTTCTCTGCTCCCCAAACCCTCAAGATCATTGGCTACATTAAGAATCGAAAGGTTATCATCTTAATTGACAGTGGAAACACTCATAATTTTACTCATCATTGTATTTCACAAGCAAACCATTTATATATACATGTAGTCAACAACTTTCAAATCATGATTGGCAATGGAGTTTCCATGAAATGTGGGGAGCGTTGTGAAAACGTGTCTCCAAATTGGGTAGTACAACCTAAAATATCATATATTTTCTATTGACAGGGGTGTTTGTGAGGTTTTTAATGATTTAGAATGGTTACGCACTCTTGGTCCAATCCTCATGGATTTTAAGGAATTAACCATGCAATTCCAACAGGTGGGGCAACAATGTAAATTCCAAGGAATCACACCAAGCTCCCCTGAGATCACCAGTTCCCATCGAATGGAAAATCACCTCAAAAAAGGTCATTCCATCATTATTTCCAAACTCCATTCTATTCAATCAGTTGAGACACATGTGGTGCATCCTGACCTCCAATGTATTGTCTCTAAACACCAAGCTATTTTTTCCACTCCCTAGGGACTTCCTCCTTCTCATGGTGTCCATGATAATTCCATTCCTCTCATTCCCAATAGTGTTCCTCCCAATGTTTTCCCTTATCATCATCCCTTTACCCAAAAGAATAAAATTGAGAAAATTGTTCAAGAATTTATAGCAGCAAGTGTTATCTTCCCTAGTACCGGCCCCTATTCGTCCCATGTGGTCATGGTACTAAAAAAAATAAGATACTTGGCACATGTGTCCAGAATTTCGTGCCCTCAATAGACTCACCATCAAATAAAAACTTCCCATTCCTTTCATTGATGATCTCTTCAATGAATTAAGTGGTGTTCAGTACTTTACTAAACTTGATCTCTATTCTGGCTACCACTAGATACATATGCAAGAGGAAGACATTCCTAATACTACTTTTCACAATCATGAGGGTCACTATGAATTCTTGGTCATGCCCTTTGGCTTGTGTAATTCTCCCTCCACTTTCCAAAGTCTCATGAACCATGTTTTTTCGTCCTTTTCTCTGTCATTTTGTCCTAGTTTTCTTTGATTATATTATCATCTATAGTAAAACCTGGACATAACATCCTACCCATGTGGATCAAGTTCTCATTCTACTCTCTCAGCACCAACTTTTTCTCAAGAAATATAAATGTGCCTTTGGAGCTTCAGAAGTGGATTAATTGGGTCATATTGTCAGAAATGATGGTGTAAGGGTGGATCCTAAGAAAATTGAATCTATGTAGGATTGTCCGTGCCCAAAAAATCTCAAGATATTACATATTTTTCTAGGTTTAGCATGATATTATCACAAGTTTGTTAAGAATTATGGAAAAATTTTAGTGCCTCTTACTACTCTCCTAAAAAAGAATTCTTTCACATGGAATCTAACAGTTGATCAAACATTTCAAGCATTGAAAGAAGCCATCTGCAAAAATCCTATCTTGGCCCTTCCTAACTTCACAAAGAATTTTTTCCTCGAATGTGATGCCTCCAGGAAAGGCATTGGCACAATACTCATGCAAGAGGGTAGACCCTTGGCCTTCACTAGAAAACAACTCTTGGAGTGACATCTTGGCCAATCAATATATGAAAAGGAAATGTTGGCTATTATGCATGTTGTGGATCTCTAGCATCTTTATCTCTTGGGGAAACGCTTCCAAATTAATATCAACCATCAAAGCCTCAAGTATTTCCTAGAATAGAGGATTTCATCCTAGGAGAAACAAAAAAGGGTGACCAAGATATTTGGCTATGATTATGAGATCATTTATAAGAAGGGAAAATAAAATGTAGTGGCTGATGCTCTGTCTAGAAAGTATGAGGAAGAAGGATACCTTTTTCCCCTCTCCTTCATTGTACCAGATTGGCTCCAAGTTATTCGCTAGGAATGGATGTAAAACCCCAAAACTTCTCAAATAATCCAACAATTGCAAGACAATTCTCTAGTTTCTCTAGCATACTCTTGGAACAATGAAGAGCTTCCCTACACATGTCATCTATATTTAATCCACTAGTCGCAACTTAAATCCACAATGCTTTTTGAGCTTCATTCTTCACCCAGAACATGAAATTTTGGGTTTACCAAAACCTATGAATGAGCTAAATGTTCTTTTTGGGGGGATGGTATGAAACAAGAAATTTGTACCTTGATGGTTGAATGTGGCATTTGTCAACGAAACAAGGGGGAAATTATCAAATCCTCGGGAACACTACAACTGTTGTCAATTCCACTAGCTATTTGGAGGGACATTTCTATGGATTTCATTGTGGTCTTACCTAAATATGCAAATAATTCAGTCATCATGGTGGTAGTTGATCGCCTTTCCAAACATGCTCAGTTTTGTGCTCTTCAACACCCATTCACAACCTACACAATGGATCAGATTTTCATGGATCATATTTTCAAAATTCATGGAATGCCTCATTCTGTTGTATCTGACAGATATCCCACTTTTAACACTAATTTTTGGCAATAAATATTCAAACTCCAGGGCACACAATTACATCTCAGTAATTCTTATCACCCACAGACTAATGGTCAAACTAAAGTTGTCAACAAGTGTTTGGAAACATATTTGACGTGTTTTGCATCTGAACGGAAACATCAATGGGCTTAGTAGTTACCCCTAGCTGAATGGTGGTATAACACATCTTACCATATTGCTACCTACATGACTCCTTTTGAATAAGTATACAGACACAAGCCCTCGTCAGTTATTTCCTACATACTAGGGGTCTCGAAGGTTTAGGAGGTTGAAAAAATGCTTACAGTCTATGCCACCATTCTCCGTGCTCTAAAAGACAAATTTTTCATGGATTAGAATCATATGAAACAACAAGAAGATCAAGGATGTTCAGAACACCAATTTGATATCGAAGACTAGGTGTTTCTTTTTTTACAACCTTACAAGAAAACTTCACTCAAAGTTGAACATTGTCATAAGCTTGCTCCCAAATTTTATGGTCCTTATACCATTCTCAAGTGTGTGGGACATGTGGCCTATCAGTTAGCTCTACCCATTCATTCTAATATATATCATGTTTTTCATGTCTCATGCTTAAAGAAGGTGATTGGAACTAAGTTCCAAACTCAAACCAATCTTCCATAGTCAAATGTTGAAGGTTCCATGTGGTTGCAGCCACATCCAGTCTTGGACCAACGCAAACGTCATCTCTATAAGTGCACAATAAAGGAGGTGTTAGTGCAGTGGAAAGATACAACTCTAGAATATGCCACCTGGGAGCTGGCCACTATTCACCGAAAATTTCCTCATCTCAAGCCTTGAGGACACGACTGTTCTTCAAGGGGGGGAGGCATGTTAGGGACCTAAATGATCTAGATTTTATGAGAAGAATGAAATGAATAAAGATTATTATTATTCTTAACACAGAAACACAAGAATAATAGAGATACAATAAATTTATTTCTATTCAATAAGAAAATGTGCTAAAACTGTAAAATGCAATGGAAAATAAGCTTGCTAGAATGGTGGCGAATTATCTCTAGGAAGAGATGTGATGGGTATGCTCATTCACAAGAATATGGTTACAATGAGGTTATCCAAGACCTTTTACAATAAATAGGAATTCCAAAACCCTATACATCCAAAAACCTAACCCTAGGAGATAAAGCGCCAAAATTCATGTGGGCCCCTGTTGGGGTAAGTTAGTACATCATCTTCCTAGGGTTGTAACTTTTGCATACGATCTCCGTTTTAGGTGCACGATAGCTCATCAGAAAGTTATATTCGAGGAATACACATGTTTCCATAATAATTTGACTTTGTCTATAGTTTGACTATGGAGAGCCCTAAAAATGTTGTTTAGGGCCTCAAAACAACCCCAGAAGT
>CBVK0100603833.1:0-16509 GCA_900067695.1 Picea abies | reverse complement strand
AATCTTCTTGCTGTAAACCTAGCCAGATCAAGGGTTTCATTATACATGTCCATGAGCTCCTTCATCTTCCTTCTCTCAGTCAATATTTCTCCCTTCAAACGAGCAACTTCCTTCCTTGCATCAATGAGTTGTCTGATCAATCTCTTGAAGGTGGGATTATCAGGGGGAGTGTTGATGTTTATGACTTCAACATGCTTCTCATTAGCTTCACCTTTACCTTTGTCTTTCTTCTGAACATAACCTTTGGTCATGACCTTAATAGGTTTCCCAACAATGTCAATTTTACCTTTAACTTTCTTTGGGACTGAAGCCTTGGGCATGACTTATGTTTCAACAAATTCCTTGTGGGTTGATGATATGGTAAAAGGACTCTTAACTCTGGTCTTAGTTGTTGCAACAGGTGAAGGAAAATGTAATTTTCTCCCCCTTTTGGCTGTGGTTTTGGCCAATGAAGGAACTTCCTCTAGTTCAGGTGCAGGCTGAGATGAAAATTCTCTTTGTGGGGAGTGATGGACTTCCCTCTCTTCTTCTTCAATTTCCTTAGGAATTTCTTTGTCTTGGGCAATAGGTTTGCTCTTTCTCTTTTTTCTTGTTTCTGCTTGGGCAACACTACTAGCTGGCAAAGGGATCTACACCCTAGATTGAGGGGTGGAGGCTACATCTAGCTGCAGATTTGCAAAGACAATGAACTATTCCCAAGTAAGGTTTATTTTCTTCAATTCCTCCATTACAAGCATCCCGATCAAACTAGAGTGGAAAACACTAGTTTCCACAACCTTGGACTTGGCTTGGACTCTATCAACCATTTTTTCGATACTTCTAAAAACATAGAAAGGGATATTCATCAAATCCTTTCTTGTGAAGTGTAGTAAGAGCCTAATGTGATACTCGTATATCATGTTGAATTTTCACTTATAGGTAAAATACCTCTGAATAACTTTCAACATTTTTTCAAAACCCTCAACCAAGTGGCTCTTAGGCACTCCCTTGGACAAATTGTCTTTTTGATAATCTGGCTTGAGGAAATCCTTAGAAAAGGTTGCATTGAGAGTCATAGATTTGAACCACCTCCCACCAGTGTTGGGTATCTCAGTGGCTGCTGCAATAGTGGCCTTAGATACCTCCAACTCAAGGGTTCCTACTTTGGTCTTAGTGCGATCAAAGTTTAAAGCAAACTCCCTTTCCACTTCAGAGTGTCCCATCTGCATGTTTTGACAAAAAAAATAGGCAACCGACCCTTTGGAAAACCTCCATGATCATAGGCTCAACATCAAATAGGTGCATGTCAAAAGCCTCAGTCCTAACCACACTCCCACCCTTTTGAGATTTCTTCTGTTGGGGTGTATCCATTGATAGAAGTAGGAGGCCATGTACTGTAATGTTATGAAAGGTAAGGAAATGAAACAAAGGCAAAGTATTTAAGTTTTCATAGGTGATCCTAATTGGTCTTACAAGGCTTTCCTCCAATTCACTTCTGAAAAAATAAGAGACTGGTTTGATGGCCGAAAATGGGGGAAAAAGATCCTCTGAGAAATGATATGCAGGAAGACTTCACTGTCCAATTTTAAGCTAACATAGGGCTACCATACAATGTCATCATCATTATAAAAGGAAAGGGCTCATAATATTTTCATTGCAAATGGACTTTGAGATGAAAAATATAGGATGACATAGTGGATGAAGAGAGCTAATGCTGGAGCTGTGAGCCTAGAAGATGTCACTGGTTTGACAGAGAATTTGCAGCGCTCGAATAGGGGATCTACAATGCATTTCGATAGTGGTTTTTGTAGCATAGTGTGGAAAAAATGATCCAAGAGGATAAATGGGCATTCAAAGCTCTGAAGCAAATTGAATCGATTTCAATGGAGGAAGATGTCAGTATGCATATGGCTATGAATTTTGTGGCAACAGAGGTAAAGGGGCTGGTATGTGAGAGAAATTGTAGTTTGCAGCGCCAAGTGCTACCAAAAGATAAGACAAAAAACCTTAAGGATCTTCAATAGAGATCAGATGGCTCACGAAGTACCTGGACACTGTACCTTGATAGTTGTTGATCTGTAGCAAGCCTAGAGTCATTTTCAACCACCTCAGTCTCCAATTCATCTTGGACAGTTAGTTTCGTAGCATAATATGTAGCTTTGTCTGGACTAGCAGTTTCTGCAGCGCTGAGCTAGGAGTAGGATTTCAAATTTGGTAAACAGTTAGAAATTCATAAATGACCAAATCACGATATTCCTTTTGAAGACAAGGGTGTTGAAAACAATAAAATACATGACATCATATCCATAATGGAAAATTATGGTAAAGAGGAAGATTGTACAAAGATGCACTATGAAAACGCCTAGTGAGTTGGAAGCCCACTTTACAAAGTTTGATTTGACTCCTTAATGGGCAAAGGGACAGAGTGGAGAGGATCAAGCATATGAATGGATGGAGTGACTTGTCAGGTTTGTAGATTCATGGGGTTGATAGTGCTAGTTGTCAAGTCAAGTGATGAGTCAAGGATATAAACCAAAAAATGAACCTAGGGTATAAACCATAGGTGTGGGTAAAAAATGTGAACCAAGTACCAAACCTTATTTGTTTAAACCAACCTAAGAAAATCATAAAGATAAAATTAAAACAAACTTAAAGACTAATGGGTAAAATTTAAAACTTAAGGAGAAAATTGACCCGTGACAACTTCATGTGATAACAGGGTGAAAGTTAAACCACATAAGTTTGACCAATAAGATCGAAGGGTGGTTTATGAATTTTATTTTCTAGTATAGGGTCAATATCTAGGCTCACTTTTTGACTCATAACTCATGATGAAACAAGCTCCTTCTAGGATTTCCAAACCTTGACTTGTAAAACTTTGCTATCTTTGACATAATTTTACACAAATAATATGGAAAATTTAATTTATACCTCTAAGAAATCCATTAACAGTCTAAAATGGAAATGGAAAACTAGACCAAAAGGACCTTCACAAGTAATATAACATTTAATGATTAAAAACAATGAATTCCATTTCTTTTTCACTTGGAAAACATGCATACATTTTGGATTATATGTTTAATTGGTCGTCACTATAAATTCGACCTATGGAATATATTTCACTAGAACGTTTTTGGACCACACTTTTCCTACCATTGACAAATGAGCGACCTCTGCTATCATGTCTTCATCCACCTACATCATTATGTCTCCCACCATTGATACTCTACCATTAAAACCATGCACAAAATCCTTTGCTACTCCCATTTTATAACCATGAAATGACATATGGAACTGCAACCAACCAACTCTCTGTAACAAAGGCATACACTATTTATTTGCTTCTATAGTTTCAAGACCTCAAGTTCAACTCTAGACACAGGAGCCATGGTAATGACATGTGAACTATTAGCGAAGGGTTCAGTTCCCAAATATCCACAGTGAATAACAACACGCAGACACAACGATGAACATTGACCAAAATATGAAGAAAAATGAGGGAAAGGAGTCACAATGAAAAGTATAGTTTTGAAAATTGGAGATATGAGTTGGTTCAGAGAGATCAACTCACTAAAACTCAAGAGTAATGGCGAATGTAAATGCTTGACCAAAAGGACAATGAACATGACAATTTTCACAAATTTCAAAGGTCACATGTCATGAAAACGATTCAAAGTGTAATATATTCAGGACACACAAATAAATGATCATTTGGAAAAAATTATCGCAACGATTTGATTTTAAGGTAATTCACATATTGATCATAAAAATGATGTGATTGCCAAGTAATTTCAATAATGATCAAGTAATAACAATTATAATTATGCAAAACCATGGTATAATATTCATGTAAAATAAAGGATTAAAATATATCCAAGTGACTTATCCTTTTCCATAGTTTGAGATCATGATAAGATTTATGACCATTAAACTAAAACCATAACAAGCCAAACGACTATTCATCCAAATATGATTCTATAGCTCATGTGCAATTGAGAAAACGACTTATAAAATATCATCAAGTGATTTGTAAAATAATTAATAGAACAATAACAAGCACATAAGAGTGATTACAAATCCATTTTTGCATCCCATCCTTATAATAGATTCAAATCATGATGATAAGCACAATTTATATTCATAAATCAAAAGAGGAATTCTAAAAAAAATAAAAATAAAGAAATAAATAATGTTTGAATTTCATGTTGGAAATCATGAAATTCAAAATGAAAAGAATCGATATAAAAATAAAGAATCAATGTTAAAGACACTTTTCAGTATTCAACACATTCAATGAAGTAATGTCCAAAAGCAACAATGAATCACAAAATATTTGTAGAATTCTATTCCAATTAAAGAAACTCATGAAAAAATTAGATAATTTTTTTTTTTATTAAAATAAAAAGGAACCAAAATTTTATCATTCAAAAATTTAAAATGTGGGGGGTTGTTTTTTTCCACAACAATTAACGACATATGGGGACCAAGCAATTATCTTTGATTTATATGGTAAGAAACAACATTAGATTACATATATAAGAAAATATAAAAAATTCATTATTAATGATAACTCATGACTAATTTAAAAGATAAGAAACATTACATTTGTACTCATACTCATTCACTCGGTATTTTCAGAGGGAACAAAATTTAGTTAATTTAATATTGAGGAAATAAGATTTTGGTTTGACTACTTAGAAAATATTACTTATCATGGGTGCAATCAATTCAACTCATCTTTTTGTTACCCAACATTTCTTCATTGCCAGTAGGCCTATTCAGTACCCCAACGAAGTTGCTTTGATATCATGCATACATTTCCCCGCTGCCAGCAAGCATCCATAACCCTAACATGTTTGTATACACTTTCCACAACTTCCTATGTATTAAATTTATTGGTCCCCTTTTGATAAATATATTTGAGATTGAATTTTTGTTTGCAGTGGTGAATAGGAAGAGGGGTGATATTTGAAAGTTACTTTGATATATTGAACCTCATGGGGTAAAACTAGGCTTTTCGTCTTAAGATTTTCTATTCCCATTGTTTCAATTTTATTTATGTAAAGGGAAATTAACTCTGAAAAGACCTTGCTACAAAGTAATTTCCTAGGTAACCTTTCTTGAAAAGAATAAACTAATCATAGAAGGACTTGTTATTATTTATATAATATTAATAATAAATTTTCTATTTTCATGAAATCTAAACATGATTCTATGTTATGAAAGAGATATAGGTAGTATATAACATATCTAATATTATTATAAATAAACACAAAAAACACAAACAAAAGAAATCAATCAAACAAAAGACATAAATCAAAAGCAAACAACAAATAAAAGAAAATATTTACAACAAGTATTTGCATATTTACAAGATTCACTGCCAGTAGGCCTATTCAGTACTCCAATGAAGTTGCTTTGATATCATGCATACATTTCCCCGTTGCCAATGAACGGCCATAGCCCCAACGGGTTTGTACACACTTCCCACAACTTCCTATGTATTAAATTTATTGGTCCCCTCTTGATAAATATATTTGAGATTGCATTTTTGTTTGCAATGGTGAATAGGAAGAGGGGTGATATTTGAATGTTACTTTGATATATTGAACCTTATGGGGTAAAACTAAGATTTTCGTCTTAAGATTTTATGTTCCCATTATTTTGATTTAAGATTTCCATCTTAAGATTTTTTGTTCCCATTGTTTTGATTTTATTTATGTAAAATGAAATTAACTCTGAAAATACCTTGCTACATAGTACTTTCCTAGGTAACCTTTCTTGAAAAGAATGACCTAATCATAGAAGGACTTTTTATTCTTTATATAATATTAATAATAAATTTTCTATTTTCATGAAATCTAAACATGATTCTCTGTTATGCAAGAGATATAGGTAGTATATAGCATATCTAATATTATTATAAACAAACAAAAAAAACATAAACAAAAGAAATCAATCAAACAAAAGACAGGAATAAAAACAAACAACAAATAAAAGCAAATATTTACAACAAATATTTACATTTTTACAATATTCGCTACCAGTAGGCCTATTTAGTACCCTAAGGAAGTTGCTTTGATATCATGCATACATTTCCCCGCTTCCAGCAAGCGTCCATAGCCCCAACGAGTTTGTATACACTTCCAACAACTTCCTATATATTAAATTTATTGGTCTCCTTTTGATAAATATATTTGAGATTGCATTTTATTAAATTTATTGGTCTCCTTTTGATAAATATATTTGAGATTGCATTTTTGTTTGCAATGGTGAATAGGAAGAGGGGTGACATTTGAAAGTTACTTTGATATATTGAACCTCATGGGGTAAAACTAAGCTTTTCATCTTAATATTTTCTATTCTCATTGATTTAGTTTTATTTATGTAAAGAGAAATTAACTTTGAAAAGACCTTGCTATGAAGTACTTTCCTAAGTAATCTTTCTTGAAAATAATGAACTGATCATAGAAGAACTTGTTATTCTTTATATAATATTTATAATAAGTTTTCTATTTTCATGAAATCTAAACATGTTTCTCTATCATCCAAAAGATATAGGTAACATATAACATATCTAATATTATTATAAACAAACACAAAAAACATAAACAAAAGAAATCAATCAAACAAAAGACATAAATCAAAAGCAAACAACAAATAAAAGAAAATATTTACAAGAAGTATTTACATATTTACAAGAGGATGGATTTTACATATTTGCATGGAAAAGATCCTTAAATAACATAAAATCAAATCAGAAACAAGAGTAAAGAAAAGCCAATCAAACTTTAATAAACAAAAACAAATCTAAAGCAATAATAATGAAAATTTGCGAACTCCCTAAAAATAAACTAGAAAGCAAAGTAAAATATAAGTCATGAAAACTTGAAAACCTAAACAAGACAAAAATTAGAAAAGATATCTCATCATACTAAAAATAATATAAAGTTAAAAAAGAGTCATTTCATGTATGTTGAGATAAAGATTGATTATGTATTGCATGATATGGAATAGATCAGGCTTTTATTTAAAAGGAAATCCTAAAATTAAGAAGGAACAATTATGAGTAAAAGATAAAATCACATAAATATGTCCCATGCTTTGAAAATATCTTTTCCCAAAGTTAAAACTTAATTGAAAATTATTATTGATTGCCTATTACTTATTGTAGGGTAGACTTACAATAAGTTTTTAAATAAAACAAAGAACAAGATGTTGGATGAAAACAAGGTAACGTGTAGAGACTCCTTGATATAACTCGTTTGCAACTAGAACACCATCACAACAGTTTTATGCAAAGGAACCCAAGGAATTTTTAATATAAGCTATCAACTAAACCTCCAACGAAAACATGCAAAATCAAAACTCAGATAAAAAAATTCTAAAAAAATGAACTAAAAAAATTACTAAAATAAAATGAAAATAAATACATGCAATCTTACCTTGAAGAATGTCATATTAGTTTACCTTAGAGATCATGATATCCTCTAAATTTCAATTTTTAAGGAAGTTACTTCTTCTCATGATCAAGGTTAAGAAACATGAATAAGTTATGTATTTATTCAAGTTTACATATGCCTATAATTATCAGATTTATTGAAACTAACTAAGGCAAGCATCAAGCCTTTTTTTAGAAAAAGAAAAAGAAAATAAAACTAAATTAATCTACTTCTACTCCTATCCTACAGGATAATCAGAACTAGGTGAAGTCATTTTTCTAGTGCAACCATTATGGTTTTTTAATTCCTCCACTCATATATACAAGATGAATCAGTTGCATAAATCAAATGAATGATAAACTATGAAAACAAATTAAACCTATTATTTACAAATATTCCTAATAAATACAATAAAAGAAAATTATTTACAGGAAACTTTGCTAAGAAATAATTCTCCAACCATACTTCAATCCTATCATGAAAGTCCAAATGGTTAATATGAAATATAGTTGAAGTAACTAACTCCTTAGAAAATGTATGAGTAAATATCTATTATGCTATTTATAGTATGAGAAACATTACCATTATTGTAAATATGAAAACTTTTCGAAAATGAGTCCTCCATCCATGTCTCGATCGGATCAATAAAATCAAAATGAAAATCTGTTATAGATGGTAATGAAGCTATGGATGGATAATATAACATGTAACATTTGACTAGTGTATCTGAAGCTTGTGGAGAATTGATGTTTTTTATATCCTTAAAGTGTCGATCATTATGATAAATAAACATGGTACTTTCTTCATTATTAGGATGCCCCTTTACTAATTCATATGACAAGTTTTGAGAATATCGGCTTAAGATATTGAAAAGGTTAACTAAAAGCATATGGAGAATATACATATCATTATTTACACTAGTTACAAGGGTATGGGAACCAATTTGCTAAATATTATTCTTCATAAGTGTCACTAGAAATATTACTGATAAGAGAAACAATATTACCTACTTGTAAAAACAATTCAAGATCATCAAAAGATTCAAGAGGAGTTTGATTAATACCTTTTGATACATAAATGGAAATAGTTACTCGTTCTGAAGGATTGAAATCATTATGATTTTTAGAAAATACAAAATAAAATTTTAGTGTAACATTAACTTTATTAGGATATGCCTCATCTTGTATTATAAATTGGATTTGAGGATTGGCAATACAAGGTATTGAAGAAGGGTGAAATACTTCAATATTATCAATCTCCAAATATTCACATAAATGACTTCATTCTCTTCCCTTATAAAAGATAAACCTGAACTAGAAAATTGATCAAATGTACATGTATGAAATTCATGTTCTTTAAAATAATTCTTTTTCATTTCCTTATTTTGATCTTAATTGATGAAAACTTGAAAATTATTCTGATGTGTACTAGTTCCTTCACTTTCTTGAAAATGAGTAAAACATGAAGGGAATAGCTCTTGAAATGAATGATCACAACTTGGAAAAGAACCATCAAACAAGTCAATGTATAATGAATAATGACTATTCAAACATATGTAATTGAAAGTTTCTTTATGAGGGCAATCATAATAATTATTAGTTTTTGAATTTTGAGTCATTGTTTCTTCATTATCCTCTTCATCATAAGCAACCAATCTATTATAATCAGAATTGATTTTAGGAATGTAATTGATTTTGCCTAATATATCTATTCTTTCTTGAAACCATTTAGCAACAAGTTCTAAACTATTTGTTAGAAAAGGTTTATTAATATTATCAGTAGACTCAAATGAATCTTTTGTAACATTGATTATAGTATGTACACTTAGAAAATACATATTCTTAGGTTCATCAAAGTTATTATGTATACAAGGAAGAGAACAATAGTGAATAAACCCATGAGTTAAGTCTATGTCAGAAGGTTTATCATCAACATGAAATTTAAAAGTGATTAATTTGAATCTAATAAGAAAATCAATATTAGATTCACCTTCTAAAATTTGTAAGTTTTCGAATTCCATACATATTTCATCATAATAATCTTGAAATGTGTAAATAAACTCACTTACAAACTAATCCCATGTATGTATGGAAGCAACTCGAAATTATTCACATGAGTATTTGGCCTGGCCTGTAAACGTGAGGGTAAACAACCTGCACATAACACCAATTTCATCAATAATTTTATCAATATCATAATTATTGCAATTTTTAATGAATTGAAAACATGATCAAATGTAGAAAAATTAGACTCACCATTAAAATTTATTTTTGAAAATTGTTGAACAACCTTTGTTGGAGTGCTTGAAGATGCTCGAAAAGAGATGCAACTCCAAATAGAAATTTTAGAAGGAGCCATTAAAAGAAAAATAGTGTAAAAAAAAACATCTCCAAAAAGAGTCAACATGTCATGCCCACTCTTTGGTGGCCCTCTTCTAGCGCCAAAAATGTTGATGGCTAGAATTGACCATAATCAAAATTGGGGAAATCACCCGGCCAGGGCCCTAATTAGACCCTTATCCATTTGAGATGGTGATCCTAACTACCTCAAATGCGTCTAGTTACCCCACACTCTTCTTGTTGACTTGTGATATTTCTAATTACTTATAAACAAAAAGAGAGATAACAGATTTACCCTCTTGCAACTAGCTTGAAAAAAAGAAATCCTTAAGATGACTTTAGGGCTCAAGCAAGCCACCAATGCAGTCACTCCTATGAAAGGAGACTTCTAAACATGAAATGAATTAATCTAAATCTAAATTTAAATGTAGTGTGGAAAAAGAAGGAAAACAACTCTAACTCAACACGTAGGAAATAGTTCTTAAATACTTAGTGTAAGTATTTAAAATATTGGGGATTTAACATGCCTTTTATAGTGAATATCAAGTTGTTGAAGTAGTTCTAACAGCTGATATGATAAGTGCAAGACATGCTCTGTTTTAGAGATCAAAACAATACAAGATGAACCATTTAAACATGGAAATAGTTCACATAATTCATTGATAATTAAATCAATTTATAATGAAAAATTTCCAAATAAATAGTTTCTCATAAACTCATTTTCATACATGATAGCATTCAAGAATAATTGACAATTTCTTCAATCATACAAACAAGTAGCTGCTTTTATAAAAAACACCTGCATAATTCACAATAGTGTGAAAAAGACAAGCTCTCGAAGAAATATGTCAACAAAACAAGTGAAAGATTGTAACTCTAGCTATGATGCTGTGTATTTTTGCCAAAGTTTTGGGTTAATATATTATAGAAGGTACTACCCCTTTTTTATTTAAAAAAAAAATAGTGAATATCAAGTTTTTGAAGTAGTTCTAACAGCTTATACGATAAGTGCAAGACATGCTCTGTTTTAGAGATCAAAACAATACAAGATGAACCATTTAAACATGGAAATAGTTCACATAATTCAATGATAACTAAATCAATTTATAATGAAAATTTTCCAAATAAATAGTTTCTCATAAATTCATTTTCATACATGATAGCATTCAAGAATAATTGACAAATTTCTTCTATCATACAAACAAGTAGCTGATTTTATAAAAAACACCTGCATAATTCACAATAGTGTGAAAAAGACAAGCTCTCGAAGAAATATGTCAACAAAACAAGTGAAAGATTGTATTCCAATGAATATTTGTATTCAAATTTAAATACATTACATAAAACTTGTCACCTTGATTGCTTCAGAAAACCTTGTTGAACTATACAAATTTACCATCAAAGGATGGATCTACAATAGTGCATAATTTGTATCCTTAGATTTAAAAATTATAAGTCCAAAAGGAAATCCCCAAAATTCTGATATGAGCTTAAGATAATCTACAAAAGAAATTTTCCTCTTCAATAGTGCAAAGAGTATTCTCTCTTGCAACATAATGGAACCCCAAAGCTCATATCTAAGTATTTCTACTAAACCTACAAAAAAAATCCTCCCTGCAGTAGTGAAAACAGTACCCTATTTGCAGAAAATTTGAACCTTGTTTCTTTCTTCAAACTCTCATTTATAATTTCCAAAAGGGCCCCAATTAGACCCTTATCCATTTGGGATGGTGATTTCGACTGGTTTTATAGGTCCAATTACCCTTATCTAAAACTAACCTAATATAAATGCAGATATAACCTAACTAACCTAACCTAAACTAACTGAAACAAGGGCCCAGTCAAGCCACAAAAATGCATGCTTCTGCGAAAGAAGACCTAAAGAAATGTAATGAATTAAACTAAATATAAATGCATCCTAGTCTAAATGCAAACAACAAAATAAACCTATTCTATCATGATTAGGAAAAGATATAGACTTCTTCCCAATCAAGAGAAAGTTAATGAAAAATGAACCAACATTGAACTTAGAATGAAATGGAGTTAACAGACCAGAGAAATAGTTCTAGGATGTGCCACTTGTTTAAACAAATATATACAAACAATTATCTGATAAATAATTATCAGATATCTATTGTACATATATATAATTGAAAAGGAAATGCATTTAATCCAAAATATCATGTCAGAATACTGGAACAATCCAAATAGAATGACAAGAATAATACCTGTCAGAATACTGGAACAATCCAAATAGAATGACAAGAATAATACCAAAATGAATATAACACTAAGCTGATAGATAGCTATGCAACTAAATGCATAAAATCCTTCTCAAATGCAATATTGAACCCTTAATTCATCTCTGTCCAATCCTACAAGATAGATTAGTAGTGATTTAAAAACAAGAAAAAAATATTCTAGTCTAACAATAGTGTTGGAAAAGACAATTCATACCCATCAAGACAAAGAATAAAAGAGGACTAAATAATCTCTTTATTAAATCCCCAAAACCGGAAACAATGTTCCAAATGGTTACAAGAATAAAGAGTTCTCCTTCTGCTGGTTCAACTAATAGTTAATCTTCTACAAGACAAATCCCCCTTACAAGAGTGCAAAGAGTACTTACCCTTACAGAAAATGCCCCCCCCCCCAAGAGTGCAAAGAGTACTTACCCTTACAGAAAATGCCCCCCCCCCCCATAACACAATATCTTTTTACTCTTTTATAATAAATATTTTATGAAATAATAAAGATAAGAAGTATTTCCCAAAAATTCGGAGAGAATCATATCTCACACGTTCTAAGAATAAAATTTAAAATCAAGTCTTCAACAAAATTTCAAAATAAGTATCTTGTCCTCAAAATATCACTAACACCCAACAAGATAGAAACAAACTAATTGTCCGGATGAAATCGAATTGGAAACTTTGACAATTTGTCCCATAGCCCGCTACCAGCCTTCTACCAAACACTTGAAAATCATAAAATAAAATAAATTAATAATGGATTATCTTTTAAATAGAGTGGCTACAAAATATTCGATTTTGTAGCTACTCCTAAAATAAGAAAAAAAACTAATCGAACCAATCTCATTAAAATGCATACCTCAAAAATAATACTTCAAGCAAATAATAAACACTGGACATTATTCATTAAACTGAGGAGAATTCTTGAGATCTGGTGACTACTTGAAATCTCTCAAAGGAGAAACTCTAATCTCAGTTTCAGATTAATCATCAAGAAAATGAATATGAGAACTAGAATTTGATAACTTCCTGAATTTATTTCTAGCAAATTGTGATACTGTACGTGGCTAACAGTTTCTGTTTAAGTTATTCATTTTCCCTGTAATTTCTAAGAAGTCATGAATAAGAGATTTCATGGTAATAGGTATTTTGGGTGAAATCCGAACCCCATAAGTTTGAACACTAGGATCGAAGGGTGGTTTATGAATTTTATTTTCCACTACATGGTCAATATCAAGGCTTTCTTTCTAACTCATAGCTCATGATGAAACAAGCTCCTTTCAGGATTTACAAACCCTTGTTGGTAAAAATTTTCCATCTTTGACAAACTTTTACACAAATAATATGGAAAATTTATTTTATACTCTAAGAAGACCATTAATAGTCTAAAATGGAAATAGAAAACTAGACCATAATGACCTTCACATGTAATATAATGTTTAATGATTAAAAACAACAAATTCCATTTCTTTTTTCACTTAGAAAACATACATACTTTTTGGATTATATGTTGTTTTGATCATCACTAGAAATTCATCCCATGGAATAGATTTCAATGGAACGTTTTTGGATCACGCTTCTCCTACTATTGACAACCCTCTACTATCATGGCTTCATTCACCTGCATCACTATGTCCCCTGTTAGAACACTTAGAATTTTGAACTTTATTCTTTTGTTTCTTCTGCCTCTTAGGAATAAAATTTCACAAAAAAACTTAGGGAATTGCCTTTTAATTAAATAAATCTTTGGTTGTTATATATTAATAAGGTGCTTACAATGTCCCCCGTTGATGAGTTGCACTAAGTTGATCAAATGGTTCTTGTGATCTCTCGAATGTAAAAGCCACCCAAATTTTAAAAGAAAACATTTAATGGTCAATTCGAAGCTTCACAATTCGGGAGTTTCAAGAAATCTAAACAAAAAAAAACCCTGAATCTACGAAGTCCTGAAGATAGTTCCTCATGACAATTTATAAAAACACTTATGGATGAGTCATAAGACACGTGTCATTAAATCTTTTCTTGGGCTGACACATGGCACTTATTTTTAACATTTGTGTTAGATTATTCGCTCTATTTCAAGTGACACGTGTGACCCCTCCTTTCTTGACACGTCATTAAGAAATACATCATCTATGCCATGTCACTCCAGGAGATTTCCCTTCGGGAGTTTAAAAAAATATTGGGATCACAACTTCCGAAGTATCAAAGGGTCGGAGTATTGGATATCACAAAAAAAGTAAAAGTGTTTCAAAGAGATAATAAAACATTTAATAAAATTAATTAATCATGATTAAGTATTAATTAGTCACTCCACAATTTCGGTCTTCGAGAGATTTCTCTTGTGATATATCCAAAACTCTCGAACGTCGAAGTACGAACCACACTTTTAAACAAATGAACTCCTGGAGCTCCAGAGCTTCGGAGTTTTGAAACCTCAAAATATATATAACAGTTCAAACGTTTACTCCCAGAATTCGGCCTTTGGAGGATTTCTATCATCCTTCATCTAAAACTCTCGAATACTGAACTTCTGAAGTACTTAAGGCTAATACACTATTTAAAGCATGATTATTTAAAACAAAAAAGCAATTAATTAAAGATTAACTTCTCCGGGAATTCAACCTTCGGGATATTTCTTCCCTCTTACATTCAAAACATCCAAACGTCGAACCGCCGAACTATTAATGACATTTATGATTGGATAAATTTAAAGATTTGAGTAAATATTGTGTTGGCCCTTGACCATGTTTGGAGGAAACACTGGTCATGTTTGACCATTTTTGGGACTTCGACAGGCTGGTCGAAGTTGGAGCGCCCAGGCGAAGCGGAGATCCCGGGATCTCACCCTTTTTGTAGGATTTTTGGGCTTTCAGGGTTTATGTAACGGGTATGGGATGTCATACCATGGGTTTACCCATGTTTAGGCCTTCTTTTTAATGTATAAATAAGTAGCTAAGCGATGTAAGAGGTAGTTCTGATCGACTTTGTGCAAGAACCTGTGAAGGTTGATAAGTGCGAATAGTTGTGAATGCTTCGTGCATACTGTATGTGAGACTTGCAGAGATAAGTGCAAGTGGTTGTAGTTGGCTTTGTGCCTTGACCTAATTCGGGGAAGGAGGGTCTGACGAGGTGAGCACAGATCTCCCGTCTCTTGTGAAGTTGGCTCTGTGGCTTTGTGCACAGGAGCAGAAGAATATAAGAAGCTTGAAGTTCAATAGAAGAGATAAAGAGTTGGTGGACGTAGCCCCACACTGGGGTGAACCACATATATCCTATGTTATTTTTCTTTGTGTATTGTTATTCATAATGTTTATGTATTTATGTGCTTAATATTGATGCCTGATAGATTGATTCATTGATGCTTAGTGCTTTATATATGAATAAATGCTAGATATGCTTTGATACTATGTGTTGAATTCTTATATGTGTTTAATATTGATTTCTACTGCACTGATCTAAAATTAGGGTTAATTTGTGATGTGAATAAGAATCATAACTTAATGCATACTATTGGCTAAGTGCTATGCTGAAGTGTGTAATCATAGATCTGTGTCCCAACTAGGTTGTAAACACTTGAGTCCTACAATCCCCCCTGCCTCTACCTCGGGTGAGACTTCATCTGCTTTGTAGGTGTTGCCGAAAGGGCCAATAGTTAGGGTTTTGTTGGTGCGTTGTTGGGCCAATAGTTAGGGTTTTGTTGGTGCGTTGTTGAAGCGTTGAACCCTGGGTCTGCCCCCGTGCCCACAGATTTTGATTTTCCAGGTAATAAATTCCATTAGATTTTGAATAATCTTTCTGTCAGTAAATCAATACGAATATTGATAGACTTTATGAATAAACAATTTTGAATCTCAAAGTCATTTTACCATTTGCAATTAGAATTTTTCATTGACAAATTAAGAGCTTACATAATTCTCTTGTTACAGGAAGGTTAATTTCATTTCCCTGAGGATTATGGTGCCATGCAAAGCTACAAAGAAGCAATATGCATCAACAGATGAATCCAATCCAAACACAAATGTTCTATCAGACACCACTTCATGAATTACATACTTCATCAATTCTTGGAAGCATGTCTACGATATCTTAGAACATGATATTCTTATCTACTCAAACGATTCTGTCGAGGAAGAAGACGATTCCTTCTAAGTCAAGCTCAGATTGGTAGCGCAATTAGAACTTCACAGGATTGTTGCACGACCTAAGATTATACCCTATAATGATATGATAAGATGGGATATGGATCACATCGACATTCAAACCAAAAGCATTATCAGTTACCAGAATACCTCCGTCGACTCTTTTCGACCGAAGGACCTACAAGTAATGTATAAACTTTCTTTTACACCCAGATATACTTACAATGCAACATTTCTTCTGGATTTTGAGAGAAAATAATGCACTCAATATGAAATAAATGGTCATGATATAATCAAGACCTGGTGGGTGTTAGGACCCTATAATGTACCTTTTTGCTCACACTTTTTGCTATCATTA
>CBVK0100603832.1:0-16510 GCA_900067695.1 Picea abies | reverse complement strand
TCAAGGAAGAACCCTTTGCAACATATTCAAATGCTTCATTTATTAAAATGGCACTTACCACTACATCGGGTCTGTTAGCTCATGGAGTAAGACTTGTTGTACTCTGTGAGCCAAGATGGTGTGGTGAATGACACAACCATCGATCTCATGGTGATGTGTTGTGTGATGTGGGACACCTCCTGCTGGTCTGTCTCTCGGTACTCCATGTATGTAATATGAGGGCCTCGAGACTCAATCTCCTTAGTTACCCCTAGAAAAAAGGGGTAACATGTGGCTCCTACTTGGGGACATGTGCTCTCCATAGAGTGCATGAGAACCACAACATCTTCTGGTAAGACCTATTCCTACACACACCAAAACAAACAAACATGTTTGGGCATCTAGGTTGGCACACTCATCCTTTGTTCATATAATCAAAATCTAAAAAATCAAAATTGACAACTAATCTTAGAAAATAAATTTTTTCATTTTTTCAAAATTTCTAAACTAACATGTAATATGATGAAAGCAAATGATATAAATCAATGATGCAAAAAAAATGAAAGTAGAGAAAAATTAAAAGTGAAAATGAGATTCAACTAAACTACCATGAGCAAGCAAAATGCAAATGAAAGAAAGAAAGATGACCTACCTACTTACTTGGAGCCTGGGCCCTGAAGAAGTCAGGTTCCTTGAACATTAGATTCGAAGAAGAGACCCATCCACTGATAATGTCATATTTCTCCACTCCATGGTAGACAAGTAGTAGCTTCCCTTCTCGAAATTCTTCTTGATAATGTAAGGGCCAATCCATAAAAAATAATTCTTTTGATCATACTTGGGCTTGCCCTTCCACTTATCCAACATGAGTGCAAGGCTCTCTTCACTGAATTTAATGTAAGGTATGTTCTCAATGTAATGGTATGAAGGTGGTTCTGCATTGACCATATCTTTAATGACCTTTTCACATTCTTTATCTCTTTTATCTTCTTCTTTCTTTAGTATCTTGATGGAGCCCGACTCTTTTCCTTAGAATTATACAAGTTTTTCTTTGTATTCATTTGTCCTTGGAAGTAGAGTATCTATGCAGTCCTTCTGCATAAACGACAGGTCTCGTGGATCATACTCAATGGTATTTGGAGCATAATCAAATACCATAGGAAGTAATGAAATGGAGGTAGGGGAGATGGGGCAACCTTCTATCATTCGAGGTGGAGATTCCTTTATTGGATGAGATGGAGCTTGCTTATCTAGTGGTGGATGAACTAGATCTTGTGGTGGAGATACATGATTTTTATTCCTTCTCACATATATCAATGTTTCCCTCTTCTTCAACTCCTTCCTCTGATCCTCAGTTAAGTAGTTAAGCACTTTGAGTTGGCCTTCTCTAGCTCCCCTCTTCCTAACTTCATCGATTTGTTCTTGCGTAATGTCCACATACTCATCATCTTGGAAAGCGCAAATTGTGTCTATGAATTTCATGCTATCAGGAGAATCCTCCTCTCATCCAGGACACTCATCTTTTGGATGGGGTTCTTGACAAGGAGAACACCATGGTGATTCCTCCAAATTGACCATACCAACAAGGTTCAAAGTATCAGGAACATTTGCCTCTTTTTGAGGTTTTTCTTTCCAACCTGTAGCATCCCTTTTTTGTCTGACAAAGGGAGGTCTCAAAGCAGATTGATTTCTTTCCATACTTGTCAATCGATTCATAACTTGATGCTGATTTTAGACGAACTGAGCATTCATTTTATCAATCTTCTAAGATAGGAGAGTTATTGGATCTGGCGCATTGTTTTTTGATTTATTTTTCTTTTCTTTCGTCTTGGTACGAGGATACAGATATGGCTCAATATTGGATTAAATAATATTCTCTTCTATTTTTGCACTGTATTCTTTGTCTTTTTCCAAAGTGTTGGGTTTCTTATCCCTTAGGATGAAATCCAATTTCCCATCAAAGGCATTCATATAGAGGAGACGAACATCTGCTTCGGATGGGAACAAATCCTTTGGGATTTTCCTATATAGTTTATCAAATCTAGTGTCAAATTCACTCATTGTCTCATTCTCCTTCTTCTTAACCTGGTTGAACTGAGTCATCAACATTTTTTTATCCTTCTTTGTCGTCCATTTGATTTTGAAAAACTTAGCGAAATATTCATATGATGCTAGGTGATTGTCAGGATTTTGAAAAACTTAGCGAAATATTCATATGATGCTAGGTGATTGTCAGGAAATCCTTTGAACCACCTCTAGGCATATTCAGTAAGAGATGTAGCTAGTAGATTCATTTCCACTTCTTCATATTCCACTCCTTCATTTTCCATGTCTTGACCGATTGCATAGAGGTGTTCCTCAAATGTGACCACATTGTTTCCTGAAAACTTTGGCAGCTATTTGTTGGTTTCTTTAGGCATAGAATTGGGATATCCAAGGATGGACACTAAGTTTAAGGGATTATAAAGGTATTTTTACCAAGGATGAGTGTTGGATGTATGGGTTGACTTAGGTTCTACCTTATTTCTCCAACAAAACCCTAGAAACCATCGACCTCTCTGGTAAACCAAAAGGAAACACTGCGCACAGAGTGCACAACATAGTCTCACCCGAGATGGATTGTGGGTTATTGCATGACCCAAGTGTCTACAATCATGGAAGGGATGGAACTTGTGGGAATGTTAGTAATATTATACTTCTTCTAATTCAACATTCATTATACCATACCATTATTCATTAGATCTACTATTCTATCCATTCAATAACATTCATTCTACATAAAACATCATCCTATTCTATTGCACGTTGTAAATAAAATTCAATAGATTCATCCATTTAGTTATTCATTCATCATCAAGCATATAACACATTAGAGAACACACACACACAGAAACACCATGTTTTACCGTGGTTCACCCCCTTTGGGATACATCCACAAAGATCTTCTACTTATTTATTATTCTTCATCAAAAGGTCATGCGTTGTGCGCATTACATCATAGGTTTTAGTACTGGTGAGGCTGACCAACATCACACCAAGCTCTACAGCTTGTGACCTGACCCTCAATTACAATCCATCTAACTCCACCTTAGTTCCTCAACTATTAAAAAAAATAGATACTTCAACTCAAAACTCAAAAAAACACTCAAAGTAATTCTCTCATACAAAAGTGATAATGATACTCCCCTAGCTACCTCATACATTCTCTATTTATACTTTAAAAAAGGGTAAAGCCCCTTAAATAGTACCCCAAAACCCTAATTATAAGTGGACTGAACTTGTCCACATTCTAACTACCTTCACATGCTAATCCACAATTTCGTCGCACTGCTTTTCCTTTGTTCCTAATGCCTTTCTTCCTTTGCCTTCTTGGTCCATTATGCCTCGTTTTCTACATTGTATCTCAAACCTTACCCTAAAATTTCCTACTCCAACAGGCCCCCAACACTAACTTGTGGCTTGTCCCTTTTGTCAGGGCCTGCACCACCTGCATTATTACGTGTTCCTCCAGTACTTTTATAGTTTCTGAGTGCACCTATTCTAGTTTTCCTTTCTCTATTTCCAACTTTGTTATCATATTATTTGCTTTCTCCTGAAGTGACTCCAACGGAGCTTGTCTTGTCTATCTTTCTTTTTGGATTGTCTTCAATTCTACTTGCATATTTTTCATTTCATGCACGACCTTCATTCTCTCTGATATAGGAATTTCCTTCTATATTTTGTTTAAATCCGGAATTGCGGTATTCATCTTCTCTTCCCTCTGATCCAATTGTTGGATTCCTTTGTCTTCTATCAGGATCGTCCATATATGTGCAGTCCTTTCGTAGAGCTCTACTACTTCTTTTGTTTTTAGCATGATAATTTCCGTGTGTTCTATTTCCTATTTCTCCTTCCTTGATCTGACTTCTGGAGGGATACTTGGTGTCAACTTCCCAACTAATTCTATTATCTCCTATTTGTACCGATCCATCACCTATGCTATCCTTTGTATCTTTTCTTCTGCATTGAGGTCTCCTGCTAGTGTGTTGTCTGGAATCATTTGGAAGACTTCCTCAAGTCTTTGCTCTAGTTTCTCTATGCATTGTTTTTCTTCATCTCACTCCAGTTGTACCTCTTTGAAAGTTGTCTCTAGTATCTCCTTCTCTTCCTTGGTTGTCTCCAAGTTTTTTGCCTCTTCCCTAGCCCTTGAATGTACTTCTTATGCAACGCTCATCTGCAAATTATATAGCTCTTTGGTTGGTATCTTGGATAGAGCCAAGTCCAACTGTTCTACATCCTTAAACGGTTTTTTTGCAGTATCCTCATCTACTTGTAGCATGTTTTGTCTTATTTGGAATGTCACACTTCCCACTATTGGTGTTTTCATTGTTTCCTTCCCTTCATGTATTGGTGCCTGTTGCGTTGTTCTTCTATGTTGTGCAACATTGATTTGTAAGATCTCCAGAACTTCTTTAACTTCTATTAAATTCTTCATGAGTTCTTCTCTTTGAGATTCAATGACATATAAAGTGTCTTCTCCTCTATCTTGAAATTTATCTGCTACCAGATGTGTATCATCTTTAGTGATTGTGAGTTGAATGGGCTTCTTCTATGCTTTCATCTTCTTCTTCTATTCTCCCATCTGTATTGTTGATTTCCTCTTTGGTGGTGTGTCTATATGTGCTGGAATATTTGTTTCTAGTATGTTTCTAGTCCCTATCTCCTAGCTTGGGATCTCATATTTCTTATGTGATTCTCCATTTTTTCTTTTTGTGCCCTCAGTTCCTAGTAATAAGGCTCTTGGTACTGTTTCCTTCTTCCTTGGATTCTTTGTTGCTGTACCAGAAACATTTTTTTTGGTGCGCTTTGTTTCTTTTCTAGTATTTTTTGTTGGGATACTATACTTCTGCGATGTGTTAGCTTTTTCCTATTATTTTCCCTTTGCTCCTTTCTTGACTACTACTGACACCTCCCATTCATCTGGCCATTCTGTTAGTACCCATTGGACTTCTTCTATTGTTATGCAATACTGCATCTTTAGCCATGTCTTCTTAGGGTATCTTTTGGATTGTATCCATATGTTATGCCTAGATGCCTTAAAATTGGCTATCCCCTCATGCTCCTTCACCACTTCATGTGAAATTCTCCATGTATCTGCAATTTTCTCCTGCATCTCCTGAATGTACATGGCAAAAGTGCTTGAGTTGGATGCCACACTTTCCTCTTCTATCACAAAAAATTGAATACTTTGGTTTTTTCCATGCCTCCAAGGCTATCAAAATCAACATCCAAGAATAGCGGGACTTTGTTCCAACATCCTGTGCATCTCTGCAGTCTTCCATGAATAAATTGAGAGGATACGACGCCCAACTTATAAATGTTCCTTTTGCGCATTGTGCATCTACTGCAACTACTCCTGCATGTGCCTCTTCTTTGTGACACTTTCTAAGTAGTTTGTAGTCCATCAACTTTGTCACAAATTTGGTAGCTGGGTCATTGATATTTTTAATTATCATATCTTTGTTTCCTTTGTATGTGCCAAATTGTGCCTTCACTTCCTCTACAATAGCCTTCTCCTTTCTTTTGTCATCAAGATACTACTTAGTATTTACCCCATCTGTTGGAAGTCCTGTAAGCTTAGCAATTAAGTTGACATTGATTGGGACATGTCTGTCCATCCATAAAAACCCTCCAAGTACGTACGCAAAAAATTGTTTTACGCATGCATTAATGTCCGCCCCCCTACTAAAGCGAGGAATTTCTAGTAAATTCATAATTCCAAAGTTGTAAAGTCCGACTATCCACTTTTTGGGCTCCATTATCGAGATTCCTTTCGAGGTTGACCCCCTATTTTCTATGTAAACCTTCTATGCAAGCTCTAGGATTTTTTCTACTTCAGTCACATTGTGGTTGACGTACTTCGATTTTGGAACACATCCCAGCATATATTCTACCACTATGACTGAATCTTGAATGTGGGGCATTGAAAACAAAATATGTGTTTGTGTGCGTGCTATCGCCACTGCTGCCCTTTTCTTCGATGACCCTGCTATTATTTCCCCTTGAGTTTCTTCATCCTGCATTTCTTCATTCGCGTCGTTGTCATCTTTGACCTTCAGGGGTTCCTCTGTTATGGATTTCTTTGCTGCATCCATTTTATCTGATCTTTTAATCTCACTGTCTTCTTCTTGCTCACCCTGTGTCGACCCCACTTTTGGGTTTGTTGTATTAGGGTTTGTTGCTGCCCTAGGGTTTTTCACTTCATTAGCGTGGCTCACTGCTTCTTCTTCTTGGTTTTTCTCCTTGACCCATGTCAGAATGAATGATTCAATTTCTGTTGTTGGAATATCATCCACATCGATCACCCGATTGTCTCCTCCATCGATTTGTTATGGATTTTGGTCCTTCGCGTGAACTGGCTTGGCGCTCCGAATTTTGGCAGTGACATTGTTCAAATTCTGGAAAATTTTTGTGCAACTTGAATGGATTCTTCACAATCTTCACCCACGATCACAATCTGTTTTCTCTGTCACTCCTTTGCTAAAAAAATACAATTTTTTTTTTCTTTTTCCATGCATTTCCCTTTTTATAAACTCTATCATAAATTCTCTAACGTACCCTCTCTTTTTCGTTCATCGGTTTTTCACTTTCCCGGTCATTTTATATCTCGTCACTCCGTGTTTACTTTTCCTGCGTGCAATATCATGAATTATGTCGCACCGATTTACTGTCTACTGCATGTTATCATCCTCAACTATCTCTCTACCATTTATTCCTCTAACTACTTATTTTTTGGCTTTTTCTCATTTTTCTAGTTTTTTCTTCTTTTTTCTACTTTTTCTCATTAATTACAACACAAAAAGTACAATTCTACTTTTTGTGTTGTAATTAATGAGATTTGGTAGGTTGTTTGTCCCTACATAGTTCCATTCGGCTACCATTCAACATTTCTTGTATCTCCTTGCCTACTAAATCCTTCAATTGCACAACACCTCCATCTGTGATAGATTTTATCTCATATGGCCTAGCCAATGCATTCTGAATTTCCTTGGGTGCTACAAGTATTTACTGTCATACAGGAGAACCATATCTCCTTCTTTGAGGTTCTTCTTCCTAATATGTCTGTCATGTCAAGATTTATCCTTTTCTTTCTATACCTCTTGATGGAAACCAACTATGATTATGTCTTCTTCTAATTCCATGATTTGAGCCAATTTTTCTTGTGTTGTGCCTATTTTTTTCATATCTATAATTGTTGCAATGCGCAGACTTGGTATCAAATAATCCAAGGGAACTACTGCTTCTTGTCCATACACCAACCTAAAAGGTGTTTTCCCCGTTATCTTCTTGCAGTAGTTCTATAAGCCCATAACACTACCAGTATCTTCAAGTTCCATTCATCCATGTTTACATTACAAATCTTGGTCAAGGGATTCTCCAATATCTTGTTAAATGCTTCAACTGTTCCATTTCCCAATGATGATAAGGAGTGTTCTTATGGTGATGTATCTCAAATTCTTCTAGCATTGCCTAGATTGTACTATTGATAAAATGAGTCCCCTGATCACTCATAAATATTCTTGGACATCCAAACCTTATAACTACATGTTCAAATAAAAAGCGCATTGCAGTCTCTATGCTGCAATCCTTCACTGGTGTGGCCTCAGCCCATTTGGTCAAGTATTATGTCATTGTAATAATATATCTAGCTCCTAAACTTCTGACTGGTGGATTAATTGGACCTACAAAGTCTATTTCCCACTTATCAAACACTTTCAAAGTTACTTAAGGTATCAATGGCATCTCATCCCTCCTGGATGGATTTCGAACTCTATGGAATACATCACAATTCTGACAATACTCCTTTGAATCCTTGTGAATTGTTGGCCACCATAATCCTACGCGCGATACCTTATGCACAGTGGCTTTTCCTGCATAGTGTCCTCCAACAATTCCTTCATGTTCCTCTGCTAAAACGATTGGCCTTTCATGCTCCATAACACATATCCTCAAAATGTTTTCTTCTCCAAGTTTGTACAAGTGACCTGTAATCAATTGGTAGTCTGTAGCTCTAACCACCAAATTTTTCTTATGTGCACTATTAAATTCCTTTGTTGCAAATTATGTACTAAAAAACTCAATAATGTCGAAAAAATACTCATAAGATATTTGTACTGAAAAAAATTGTGCATCAGGGAATTTGTCCAACAAGTTACTTGGTTCTTCTCCATTAGTTATCCTGGATAAGTGATCTGGTCCTGCATTCAATCTTCCCGGCTTCACCACAACTTCAAATTCAAACTCTTGGAACAAAAGTAGCCATCTGCATATTCTTCCCCCCAACATTGGCTTGTTGAATAAATATCTAAGAGCAGAGTGATCTGTAAACATCTTGAAATGTTTCCCTAACAAATAATTTCTGAATTTATGCAATGCATACACCATAGTTAATCCTTCTCTTTTTGTAGTATTGTAGTTATGTTATGAATCTGGTAACTTTCTTCTTGCAAATGCAATTGGGTGATCTATATCCCCTTCCTCTGGATTTGTCAATACTACTCCTAGCGTTATTGCAGATGCATCCACATGCACATGAGACTCCTTTGCCCAGTTTGGAAATACTAAAATTGGCGTTGTCACCATCGTTTCCTTCAAAATATCCAAACTTTGCTGGCATTCTTCATTCCACTAATATTTAATGCCCTTCTTCAACAATTTCTCCATTGACACAATAATCTGTGCATATCCCCTTATAAACTTCTTGTAATATCTTGTACGACCAAGTGTACTTTTCAACTGACACACTAACTTCGGTAGTGGTAAGTTTACTATGAATTTTTTTTAGCAGGATCAACTAACAGACCCTGTTTACACACCACATGCCCTAACAAAATCCCAAAAGGTGCGTTGAAAATACATTTCTTAATATTCAATGAAATCTGACACTGTCGACATCTTTCTAACATCAATATTAACACTTCCACATGATCCTTTAATAAATTGAACATTGTCCAATCATCCAAGTAAACCTCCAAAAACTTATGAATGAAGTCTTTAAAGGAAGCTACTACTACCCTTAAAAAAATTGTGGGTGCATTGTTCAACCCAAATGTCATAACTGTATAGTGGAATGATCCCCATTCTGTAGCAATTTTTTTCTTCTTTCTATCTTTTGGTGCTATCCTAATCTATTGATATCTTGAAAACCCATATGTAAATGAATAGGCTTCTTGAACTCCTACATTCTCCAAAACTTCATCTATAAATGGGGTAGGAAATAGATCATGTAAGCAAGCATCATTCATTTTTCTCATATCTACATAGATCCTAATTCCCCCTTGCTTCTTTTCCTCCACTACCATAGGGCTGATCCATTATGATTCTTCCACAAGTTCTATGACACCAGCCTCTAATATCTTGTCTATTTCTTCCTTTACCTTATGCTTATACACTGGATTTAGCCTATAATGTCTCTGTCTTATAGGTATGGATTCTGGCTTCAAAGGGATCTTCATCTCTCCTAGTTCTCTTTCTAATCCCTTTAACTCTTAAAACATTGCTGCAAACAAATCACTGTACTCGCGTAGTAACTCTATGATTCTTTCTACTATCTGATTATCCCAATAATCTCCAATTCTTGCAATCTTTAGGTTTTTTGTAGTTCCAATTTTTACCTTCTTGATATTTAATGGTGTAGCATAATCTTCTGAATCTAGATTTGGACCTTCTACTTCCCTCTCCCCTTCAACTTCTGGTATTTGGATATTGCACATGTTTTCTTTTGCTGGGTGTTCTTCTTCTTTGACATGATAACAATGTAGAGATTGTCTGACTGTTTGTTTCTTTAGATATGTTGTCATAATATCCACTTCAGGTTCTTTGAAAATCATGTCTCTTACTACCTTCAATGTTGTATCTATCTCTGGACTTTCATGCTCAAAGGAAAATGTAATCACAAAATTATGATGTATCTCTTCCCAATTTGCAGTTTCCCTCCGTTCCTATTCTGTGTACCAGTTCTTTGGAATTCCTTATAATGTGTGAATAAAATGGTTTGGACATTCTTCTAGTGGTATTAATTTCCATTGAATTATACATCTTTCTACATGTTCTCCGGGTTGTCAAATTCCATCATATTTCTCCTCATATCTATGCTCTTGTTCTACGCCGAATCTGATGCACAGTAACCTCTTGCATTGAGACCAATTGTTGATCTTCTCTTTATGTGTACCCCACCAATGGGAAGGTGTATCTTTCAAAGCAATATCTAATATTGGTAATCTTTGATTTTCTACTACTTATGATTCAAACTTTATTAAAAATTCTTATAAGTCATTCACACCATAAAAAGTTGAAGGCTCTCTTACCTTTGAACCAATCCATCTTAGTGTGCACGTCATTTTGGCACATCTTCTAGTGGATAAATAATGTAATCATTGTTGTCAGTTCTCCAGTCATGTGTCAGAGTTTGAAGCACAATAACTAATACTCCTCCAACTCAACATTCCATCTGCAGTTGGGTTAATATAATCATCTTCACGCGTGGTAGTTCTATACAATTGATTTATGTCTTATGAAATAAAATTTTATGTCGCAAGTTCCACATGCCTTCCTCCTTCAGAGGGATCCAATGGCACAATAACTCTATATTCTCCTGAATTAAAGATCATCTTCCTTGTATTCAAGTTGATAATAGTTTGGTTATAAAAATCCTATTCCAGACCCAACAATGTTGGATATAGTGAAGTATTATCTACTATGTCAATGACCTCAAAGTCTACCATGGTGCACACTCCATCTAGAACTACTGGTATCCCCTTCAACTGAATATGTGAGAATCCCAATGTAGGTTCTCCCATAGCTTCCCATGTCTTCTTTTTCAGAACATTGACTTCAAACCCTAAGTTTAGTATAATATCCCCCATATTAAAATCTCCAATGTTTGAATTCAACCTGAATTCCCTACTACGTTATTCTCTTCTTAAGAACTTGATTGACCCTCTTGGGTTCTAAATTCATTTCCTGTCTAGAATTACACTTCTCTAACAAACACCATAATATTTGTAAAGAATTTTTGTCATTCAACAACTTCACACAAGACCCCAAAACATTTCTCAAATTACTTACTTGTTCTGATGGCTTCTCTCTATTAGTCTAATCAAATAATGGAGGCATGGCATACACTAGTATATCATTTATTGGATTTGTTCCCAAAGTTGACGCAATGTTTTCTTTCAAAATATCATGTCTAGCTTCTTTGAATGTCTCCTTCTCTTTGCGTGCATGAAACTTATGTTCAGGTGTTGTATTCTTCCTGACTCACTGGTACTGATCATGATCCTTCTTTACTGCTTCTCCTCCTATCTTTGATCCCCCTCTAGTAACTATGTTGATATTCTTCCCATCCTCTTCTTTGTTTTCCATAGCAATCCATTGGACATTCTGATTGTTCTGGCTCCTCTTGTCCTGTATATTTTTTGAAAATGTCAGACAGTCTTCTATCTCATGGTCTACTGAGCGACAATACTAACATGTTGTAGGTGGCTGTGGAAAATATCTTTCATAATGCCTAGGTTTCTAACAGTTGTGACAAACTACATGTCCTCTTCCTACTTTAAAGCCTCTTCCTCCAAAACCTCCTCCCCTGAAGCCTCCTTTGTTTCCTTGATTATCTCCGTGCGGTGTATTATACTATGGTCCTTGATTGTACCGAGGCTTTGCATTATTGTATTGTGGTGGTGTTGCACACTATGACATATTTTTATAATGTAGTGGTGCTCCAAACTGTTGCGCGTTATGGTACCTTAGTGGTGTTGCAAACTGTTGAGCGTTATGGTACCTTGGTGGTGTTGCAAACTGTTTCACATTGTTATACTATGACTGATGCACATGTTGTGTTGTCATTAATTCATCTTGCACCCTATATGCATCTGATGTCCTCTCCTTCATTATCTCCAAGGTTCTGTAGTCTTTGTCTTCATGTCCAACTAACTTGAAAAAAATACAAAATGTAGTCTTGGATATTGTCTTATACTTCTGCATCATGGGACAATGATAGGGATCATGCCCATGTGTTTTGCATATCTCACACCATGGTCCTCCTGAAGATAAGGGATTTGTCATACCTACTCCTATATACTGCACAAATAATGGACACTCATTCTTATGATGACCTTTTGTCTTTCATAATGTACATCACACATATTCTCTTTTCTCGTTGCCTTTATTTTGATTCAACTAAAATGTTAAGTTCTTCAGGTCTACTCTCAGTTCTTACACAACTGGATTTGCATGCTTATATTGATTTTTCTCTAACTGCAATGTTGCTTGCAAGGCCTCGACCTTGGCTTGTAATTTTTTTTGTCTCAAAGGATACTTGAAATATGCCAATAAAGAGTTAACAAATAAATAACTATGTTTCATATCAGTAATAGGGTACTTAAACTTACCTTTTAGTCTTTTGAACTTCTGGTCCACCTCCTAGACTAATTCTCTTGGTTTCTACTTAATCTCTATCATCTCATTCATGAACCGATCCTCTAAACTTGGTTTATGAAATCCATTTATTAATTTCCTCTTCACCTCTGTGACGGTTGTAGGCACTCACGTTGGATTATTTACTACGAGACCCATATAGCAATACAATGCACAGTCTCTGAATGTGATTTCCAACTGCACAACCTTTGTATCTTCATATGTAATATGCTTATTTTCCCATATCTTCTCATAGATAAACAAATTCTTTTATGGGTCCTCCGACCCTTCTCCTCGGAACTATGGTAACCTGATAATTGGATCTTGTCCTAGCATTGTGAAGTTTGTTGTACTACCACCTCTGCACGATGTAGATACTTGACTAATACTTGTTGAACTTACACTTCTGCTTGAGTTTCCACTGGACCCACGTCCAGTAAAAATTCTTCTACCACTAATCACTTGTTGGTTAACCAATTTTTATTCTTCAGATGTCTTAGTCACAGATGGGGTTGCGGGTTCCACACTAATTCATATCTGGAATGGAGAGCCTTCTTCTGGGATGGACCCCTGACCTCTAGTTTTCCTCTCATATGTGGCGCACGATATTTCCTCAATCTTCCATGTCACACAAAGATCCTCTACATCTTCCTCATCACTGTCCAAGCCCTCTCGCTCGGATAATTACCTATTTTTCTTATTGATCTTATACTGGTAGGTTCGTCCGCTACACGCCACTCTTTATTTCCTTATTATTTCCCTGGTTTGTTCCTCATCCATCATTATGGGGTCCAATGCTTCCTTCTTTTGTAATCCATCCAGAGCCCTCTCCATATATTAGATCTTCCTTAGTGCTTCCCCTAGCTCCCCCATGCGCTCAAAGTGATTTATTTTTTTGATTCCATGGTCATCATGCATTTATCATGCAATAATATATTGATCGACATGTAAAGAGACCTAATGTACCTCCCTCTTGGTCCCTTCAATAATTCCTTCTCTGCAGCAATGATATGACTTCATTGTATCGACTGAAAATTCAGTAATAAACCCTGCAGTAATACTTTCTAACCAAAAATCCATTGCGTGCGTGAATTTGTTATTAACCCTTTCCAACCGCACGATGTTCTGAATAGTCCACTCTATTGGCCTTATCCGATTAGTTGGATGAGTATCCTTCAACCTCAATAACCACTCATGTAACAATTCTGGAAAGTAACAAAAATATGCTTCATGCAAATAAGTAAACACATACCTTTGCAGATACTGGTACAATGTATACTTGGAGCTTCTATTATCTTTCTCCATGAACTCCAACTACTTTTTCTCTAACCATATTTCAATCTCTTTCTTCATAGGGTTCCATGGCATAAAAATCCCCTTTTACCATTGAAGATATCTTCATAGGGTTCCATGGCATAAAAATCCCCTTTTACCATTGCATTATCTTCATCAAATCCCCTCCAATCAGATATGTTGAGTTCCAACTGAGAAAGGAACCATTTGTTGGATGTATGGGTTGATCTAGGTTCTACCTTAGTTCTCCAACAAAACCCTAGAAATCATCGGCCCCTCTGGTAAACCAAAAGGCAACACTGCGCACAAAGTGCACAGTGGAGTCTCACCCAAGATGGTTTATGGGTGATTGCATGACCCAAGTGTCTATAATCATGGAAGGGATGGAACTCATGGGAATGTTAAGCATACTAGACTTCTTCTAATTCAACATTGATTCTACCATACCACCATTCATTAGATATACTATTTTATCCATTCAATAACATTCATTTTGCAGAAAGCATCATACTATTCTATTGTGCATTGTAAATAAACTTCAACATATTCATCCATTTAGTTATTCATTCATCATCAAGCATATAACACATCAGATAACACACACATAGAAACACCATGTTTTACCATGGTTCACCTCCCCTGGGCTACATTCACAAAGATCTTCTGATTATTTATTATTCTTCATCAAAAGGTCTTATGTTGCATGAATTACATCATAGGTTTTAGTACTGGTGAGGTTGACCATCGACGCATGAAGCTCTACATCTTGCGACCTGACCCTCAGTTACAATCCATCGAACTCCACCTTATCTCCTCATCTATTCAACAAAAAAGATACTTCGACCCAAAACTTAAAAATGTGCTCAAAGTACTTCTCTCATACAAAAGTGATAATGATCCTCCCCTAGCTACCTCATACATCCTCTATTTATACTTTAAAAGTGGGTAAAAACCCTAACATCATACCCCAAAACCCTAATTTTAAATGGACTCAATTTTTCCACATTCTAACTACCTTTGTGCACTAATCCACAATTTCGTCACGCTGCTTCCTTTTCCTTCTTGGTCCATTTTTTCTCTTTTGTTGCAATGTATCTTGAACCTAACCCCAAAATTTCCTGCTCCAACAATGACCCATTGGGGCAAAGGGAAGGTTACAGTGGAAAATGGTTTTGACAATAGGGGAGTTAAAAGGAGTCTTTCTTTGGTAAACCTTGGAAGACTTGAATCTTCAATGGGGAAGGGTCTTTTGGAAAGAAAGATTCTAGGCTGGTGGAGTCGCCAAATGAGCTTTATAAATATATCATAAAGAAAAGGAAATGGGAATTTCCTCAACTGGAGTCACAATTCAAGCTAGGGGTAAAGGATTTGGTATTAAAGCTTTCCAAAGTTTCATTAGAGCACGAAAGAGGATTCAAAATCCTCCCCAGAAAAAAATTCCAAAATGTTATCATGCACATTGTAGGTTGGGAAAATCCTGACCCAATCCAAAAGAGTGAGACACCTATGTGAGTATCTACCCACTGCCACCTTATAGATACTCCCCTCTCTTTAGTGATGATGAGTCACCACAAGGGGGGAATCTCGGTGACCCTATGGGGATTGAGATGGAAAGTGGTAGGATGACCAATGAAACCCCTATAGGTCAAGTTTGGAAGTGGAAAGGGGATTAGAAAAGAGTCTTGTTGGTGAAGGGCATTTTCCAAGGTGTTGTGTATCTGCAAGACAATGCTAAATAACCAAGACAAGACGATTGATCGAGATACAAGACAAATAACCAAGGGAACAAGAAATTAGAAACTAAGCTTGATGTCCTAAATTGCAACAATATATCGTATTTATATCAGCAAAGTAAACTAGCAAATGGTTGCAAAACATGTTGCCAAAATTCCAGTAAAACATATTAGAAAATAAGCTAGCAATGTCTAGTTTAACTTTCACTGAATAACAAAAGACTCTAATGGAAATTAGGGTTGTTTGTTATGTGTTATCAGTAAATTATTATAACACCCAAGTGGTTGTAGCAAACAATTTCTACAACAACAAGATCTAACCACTAAAATCAACATACAATCCACCCAAAATATAGCCAAAGACAAGTAGATTAAATATGGCAATTTGCAAACAAATTTCAATGGTAGACTAGTGAGTAATGAGAGAGTTTTAAGAGTGTCTTGTTGCATCCCTAATGGTTTTATAATTAATTTTGTTACAGAAAGAGAATTACTAGGCTAAGGTAGACGCTCTAGTGGCTCAAGAAAGCTAAAATCATGAAGAACAACTTCCAATTTAGACAATCACAAAATCTCTATTTTTCACGTTTTCCAATGCAATGATTTTATTTCTCCAATGAAAAAAATAGATAAGTGCCTTATCAATTGGGTTATGGAGTCTCTTTTTTAAGAGTTAGGGTTTGCAACTTCTCTAGGGGTGTAAGCCTTTTTACTTCCTAGAGCAGGCAAAACCTAGTAAGGAAAAACTAGGAAGGTGTAAGCCCTTTTACTCCTCCTAACAACCTTTGCAATAGCTTATCCACTTAAAAATAATGATGACTTGGTGGAGGGTGCATGCCCTTATACTCCTCCAAGGTTTTAGACAAGAACAACCATGAAACAAGAAGAAATACTAACAATATGAAGAAATTCGTCACCAATTTCAAGAGATAGCAAGTAAAACCCTTGTCTACCAATAATGTGTTAGAGTTTAAGCTATTATTAGGTTTCTTTTCAATTTACTAGATAACCATAGCATAGATAGGATCAATGAGAAATACACAATCACAAGA
>CBVK0100603831.1:0-16513 GCA_900067695.1 Picea abies | reverse complement strand
ATATGTGAGCTGCTCACATATATATATTATATGTGACATATATTATATGTCACATATAATATATGTCACATATAATATATATATGTGAGCAGCTCACATATAATATATATATGTGAGCAACTCACATATATTATAATATATGTGAGCACATATCACATATATTATATGTGAGCAACTCACATATAATATATGTGATATGTGAGCATATATGTGAGCAACTCACATATATTATAATATATGTCACATATAATATATGTGCTCAGCTCACATATATTATAATATATGTGAGTAGTTCACATATATGTAATATATGTGAGTTGATCACATATAATATATGTGAGTAGTTTACATATATTAATATCATTAATAATCATTTTGCTTTGTATGACAAAAAAATTAATTGTGAGAAATCCAATGAATTATGTTATAATACAAGGAAAGGAGAGGCATGCATTTCTATTGTGGTAATCGAGACATATTGTGTGGGACTACATGAAAAGGGATACAAACATTCTTCAAGTGAGTGGAACCATGGACGATGATGAAGCACATTTTGCAATGATATAGTTATTCATATTGATAATAAAGGTAATTGGATTGTTTAAAAGACTAGACTACAAGAGGGGTTGGAATTACTAAACCAAAAATAAAAAAAGGTTGCTAGAGAAATTAGAATTTCCTTAGCATGTCTCAGAACGAAAGCCACTTCTTAGGTGAATCAATAAGATTGACCATACTAGGGATTCTCCTTCCATAACTAAAATAAATAGTAGCCACACTTAATGGAGCAAGAGTTTTATTAGAGTTCAAAATATCAATAGAGGTGTGTTGGTGTAAGTAGTGAAGCAACTTCATTGTTAGGGTTCGAAAGCTTGGGAAAAGGTGTGTCCTTTCAAAAAAATTGTGAATGTTGATGTTTAGCTATATGGGTTGTTGGAGTTACATCAAACATCAACATGGCCTAGGACTCCAAAAAGTCAAGTAGAGTTAAAAGTAAAGGTTAAGTGGTAGTATGTAATAGATCATGAGTCAAACATGCAATAGTGATTATAGTGATAAGGTACAGACATGTTAGTTAGCATGTCATTCATGGGTCAAACTAATCCACATGGTCATTCGAGACTCTAGGTGGTCATTAAAAACTAAAACCATTTGAAATATAGTCTTGAACGTTGTCATATTTACAACAATTTTGTAGCTCCCGAACTTTTGACATGTTTTTTGAACCCTTCCTAGGATTTTTGGTGATTTCGACAATTTGGCCATCTCTTTCCATACAAGTAGAGCACATAATAATAATTGTAATGGACCAAAGAATTTCCATAATAGAGTTCATATGTGAAATGTATGGCCTTGGAACATCATTGTATCCACTAGGCTCCCCAGGGTTTGCATCCCTTTTACCACCTCAGCTCCTAGGGTTAGGGTTTTTGCCTCTTAGGGTTTTGACACAATAAAACGTACTTTGAGTCTCTAGTTATGGGATTTTTATGAATGAGTGTAGCCATCACATATCTTATCAGAGATAAGCTACCACCATTCTAGCCATTTTGTATTGTTATGTTTTTTCACCATTTAATTCATTAATAAAAGTTGGTTTTACTTGTAATATTCTACTTTCAATATTATATTTGTGTTCTCTCTACAATATTGCATGTTCTTTCATTTTGTTCTCAATCCAATTTGGATCCCAAACATATCTAGCATGTTTGAGTTAAGATAAGTTTAGCATGCATGGTATTACTACTGAGAGTACATTTATGTTGTGAACCCACAAACCATGTCCAAAGCACGTGCGTGCACGCGCACGCACACACACCAAGGAATCTCTTTCCATCTCTTTTTCCTTCCACTTTTTTCACCTTCACTTTTGACACTTGGGTCTTCCACATCTTCCACTAGACTTGCTATGATTATTGTTCCTATGTGGCGCTCGATGACCATATTAGAACAAAAGGTATCTATTTTTCCAAACTTGCCTAGGATTTTCATATGACCTCATTTATTAAGATACATTGCTTCTACATGCAACAAGATCTTTGAGACACACACTCAATCCTAGATGTAATATGTGGTATGGCTTTTTTCATCATATTAATTCGATAACATGTCTTTAGGGTGTTTAAACTTGGATCTTGACATTAAAAATACTTTAACTTAATCACTTATCATCACTAACGCTTTACATATTTGTTTTTTTTTTTTTTTTTTTAAATTTAAATTCTTACTTTTCTTGTTCTTTCCCCTCTCTCTTCTAATAAGCCAAATCCAGAAAAAACAAGGAGGATTGGAACTTCTTTCTCCTAACTCAAACTTAGTGTAGTTATTCTACCCTCTCTTTTCTAATAAGTCAAAAATAATATCATTATATGAGATTTTAATTTTAGTGCCTTTAATTAAGTAGTAAAAAAAAATTAGTTGTTAGAATTTGGTGACTTTTTATCTATTACATTTTTGATAAAAAAAAATTAATGATTTAAAATAGACAAAAAAATTTAAATGCATCATTTAATTAATTTTTTTTTTAATTATTAAAATTTGATAATATAAAATATTAAAATTCTCATCTATTACAATTTTGATGAATTTTTTTTAATAATTTAAATTGATTTAAAATATTTAAATGCATCATTCCAACATGAGTAGAACAAAATTTTATTTATCCTTGAAACTTTTATTGCATTCTTGTCATATTTTTTGTACACAAAAATCCATACATTGCTCACAATTTATGCAACTTAACCTTAAGTTTGATAAAAGTTATCCTTCTCTATCATGAACATATAGGGGATATATGTTCATATAGAAGATATGTTTTCTTGGCAAACAATATACACAGTCGGATATTCCACTTTATACAACATTTATTACTTTATTATAAGTGTATATTAGTTAACTTTTTAATATTCAATAAAATTCTAATTTATCATTAAAAATAAATAATCACACATTAATCTTATAAGCTTTCCAAGATATCCATGCATTAAATAATAATAATTGTAATTAAATTATGTAGATTTTCACTAATACTGTTTTATAATTCTGAAAATAAATTATGTATGAAGGTCTTGTCCAAAGTTTTGAATAGACACCATTTTACAGATTAAACGTTTCAAAAACTCCATATACCATTTATTTTCAAAATTATAAAATAATAATAATAATTAAATAAATCATAAATCATTTGTTTTTGTTAAATGTGTGAACGATAATATCTTGAAAAAGGAGAGGTTTCCTTTGTCATAAATTTGATTGCTTTGATGTACACTTTAATTACGGGTTAAGAGATTACGGGTTAAGAGATTGTGATTTAGTTTACCCGTAACAATGAAATTGCTACCAACAACACAACGGAATTGCTGCCGGAAAAACGGGTTATAGAAAAGGCAGTAAATATAGTTACGAGAACATGATTGAGTTTGCCGGTAACAATGAAGTTGCTACCAACAACCCAACGGAATTGCTGCCGGAAAAAACGGGTTATGGAAAAGACAAGCTCATTTGTTAATCTGTTAAATGTGTGGACCATAATATCTAGAAAAAGGATAGGCTCCCTGAGGTTATTGCATAAATAAATTTGATTGCTTTGATATACACTTTAATTACCGGTAATAATGAAATTGCTACCAACAACACAACGGAATTGCTGCCGGAAAACTGGGTTATGGAAAAGGCAATAACTATAGTTACGAGATTGTGATTTAGTTTACTGGTAATAATGAGATTGCTTCCAACAACACAACGGAAGTGCTGCCGGGAAAACGGGTTATGCAAAAGACAGTAAATATAGTTAAGAGTCAAACTACCAGTTATTTTGCGATCAAATTCAATATAAGGTTGTCGATATGTCCGAGTGGTTAAGGAGACAGACTTGAAATCTGTTGGGCTTCGCCCGCGCAGGTTCGAACCCTGCTGTCGACGCTCAATTGTTTATTTATTTATTTTTGGAGCGAAAATGAAAAATGATAGTATCACTTGTAGTTTACTATTTTGAGTCACAAATGTATAAGAATTTGGCAGATGGAAGATTTTTGGTTATTGGATACTAAGTGTTTAAGAGATTTGACTTTTGGATTATTTTGTTATATGCATATGGATTTTTGGGCAATAGGTTAAATTGCAACCATGTAGTATTTGGTTTTTTAGTGTATGAGATTAAGTTTAAATATTAATAAAATAGGTTAGTCATTCAAGACTTTGTAAAAGATGGCACTGTGATTTAAAAGGAGAATATAGTTTGATCATTCTTCTACTAAGTTAACATGCATATTTATATCTTCAGTTGACATCCAAGATTGAAACCAACCCCTTAGAACTTCAATGGATACATTTAAAAACTCTGATTTACCTTGAGCTTGTAGTTCGACCTTTAAGTCTCCAGACAACCTGTAGATACCACTACATCTAACCCAAGGGTCATCCCCAACTCCAAGTTTATCTCTTCTTCCAACATTCCTTGCAGTCTATTTCCCTATAATAGGGAAAGCTTTCACTAACCATTTCCAAGCATTGAAAGTGCCCTTGAAAGAGTTTCATTAAGACTTTATCCATTCCTCCAAGGATATGTATTTATATATTTAGGTCTCATGACTTTTCCCCATAATCCATCATTGAATAGAGTCTCCACATGCTTTTGCAGCCAAGGCTTGGCTGAAAACAAAAAGGTTCTTCAAACCCCAACCTCCTACTTCTTTTGGTTCTATAAGATTTGTCCATTTGACAAGTGGAATTATTTTTTATTACTTCCTCTTTGTCCAAAAGAAATTGAAGGATTTTTCCTGATCTTCCCAAGAATTCCTTTCGAAACATGAGAAATGAATAACCAATAAATTGGTATGCTCTCCAATACAAACTTTATCGAGATCAGCCTTCCTCCACGAGACAACCACCAACAGAGGATCTTTACATTAATTTTTTTTGTATAACCATAACTAATCTTCAAACCTATAGTCATTTGGTTCAGGATGTACTGCAAATACTTCACCCCTTAAGGGGATTGAGGGAAGAAGCAAAATCTAAGATATTTGATCTTTCAAACCTTACCCAATTTCATTGAAGAGCATACAATATTTATTTAATTTTACCTCATGCCAATGCATTACAATTGGTATTCATAATACCTTTATATATTCTCAATTCTAAAAAGAAAAAAAAAAACAATACTAAAGAGCATAATATCATCTACAAACAATATGTGTTAAAGGGAGACCTCCCTTGTCACTTTAATACCTTTATATCCCCTACCTTTTTGCTTCTCTTATTAATCTCCTCTTATTAATCCCTTAAGCCTTTAGCCACCGGTAGAAACCAAAAAAGAAAAAGGGGACAATTGAGAAAAAACTAGAAAGAGACCCATTTATTAATACATCGAAAGAAGTAACACAACCTAAAATCAACATAGATTCGTCTTCGCCAGCTCTGAACACGAACGAACATTGTAAAGAGAAATAAAAACAATGCTCCTTTTTCCCATAAAAGTTTAGGAAAACTTCTATCTACGTCTGCCCATTTATAATTTATAATTTAGAATTTAGAAAGTTATTATCAATAAGAATCGCAGTAATCAATTTTGAAAAATGAAATACAATTGACTTGGTACAATTCTCTCTTTTTGGAAGCTGTCTTGACACAATTATTTATCTTTTTGGCAGTAGTAATTACCTATAATGTTCATGTTCGCTCCATGTTCCAATAATGTCTCTACACACTTCATTTATATTACATATCAAGGATTATATAGAAATAAAACGATTCAATGTGATTTCTATTTTGTTTAGAATTATGGTATTTACAGCCCTTTTAAGGAGAGGAGCATGTTGTACTTTGTTTTTTTTTCATGTTTTTAAATGGTATAAATATATCATTTTTATGGTAGATGATTAAATAATAAAAGAATTTGTGATTTTTAATTAACATTTATATATTTGTTTTATATTTATATATTTAATAATAATTTACTAAGGTATAATTTGATTAATCATTAAGATAAATTGTTATATTTAAATCAAATATTTAAATATCATGTATTTTGCAATTTACATTATATCTATATAAACTATAAAGTTTTTTTTAATCTAAAAAGTAGTTATATATTTATAATTATATACAGAGGCAAAAAATATAGACAACTTGAGGAGGGCCTCCCAAAATGGAAACCAATACCCTCTTCCAAGAATAGTTACCCATGTTTTCTTTCATCATAGAGTTTGAAATTGTCTTCAAGATAGGACAATAGATAATTTATCTGCTAATGCTAGGAGCCTATTTGTCGAATACATCTCCGACTTCTATTTTCCCTAAGCAAACTAGCATGCCTGAGAAAAATTATAATAATCAAACTAAGTAAATGTTTTCAAACTCGGGTTTCCTCTAGTATCTCTTGAGATTTCTCTAGCTTGGTCATTGCTCCAACGTCTCTAGCTTCTTCTTCATCCTCAATCGGGATAGGCTGCTCTTTCGAGCTAGGAGGACTCAAGGCCCTTGGTGCATTCTAGTGATGCTCTTGGTTCTGCCCTTCTAGGGTGACTCTGAACTTTATACCAAATTGAGACTTGCAGAAGACTTCAAACTTCCCTTCCAGAATTTTAACAGCTTGCAGAGTAGTTGCATTCTCCTTTCTGGTTTTTTCCACCGATTGGGCCACCATGGCCTTGACTATTCGGTATGTCTCTGCAAATTTGAAGTATTTTGTCTCACGAGTCCTTGAGTAAAAAGGGTCGTCCACCCACCCCTTCACTTCCTATACTATCCCTCCTTCGGTGGTGGTGTGCCTTTGAATTCGCAGAACTTCTTCAATTTTTGTTATTGTCTTATTTTCCTCATCTATACAGAGATATTTAAATCTGGAGCCCGACATCCATGCCGCTCTAGCTTCCCTGGTTCGATTCACTAAGCCCTAGGAAGATGATGCCTCTCTCTCTTTTCCTTCCGATGACCTCCCCACGCTCCTCTCCTTTCCATTCTGCAACTCCTTGTTGACCTGGTTTTTCCTAGCAGTCTACCCACGTTCTCTATGCACCTCTTTTTCCCTTGTTTATTTCCTCAACTTTTCCACAGACCATTGCTCATCCTCCTTCTCGAGACTCGCTTACCCGCCCACTCTGAAGTCAAGCCACACTGAGACTTGTGCTCTCCCCCTTGATCCTTTCCTTGAGTAGAGAGACATGAAGCCCACCTCCGGACCTTCTGCTTCCTAGCATTGCAAAGGTTCAAGTGGATTTCTAAAAGAACCCTATGTCTGAAGCATTCTTCTTCTATCAACTTAACTAATGTCGACCCATTACAACAGTTCCTCACAATGTTAATTGTTTTTGCATCAACCCTCTCACACATCGTCCTTGCCATAATGACTTCTAGATGGTTCTCGTCGATTTCCTCTTCGTTCAAGGTATTCCCACAAATTTTCACATACTTGATATTAATGGCGCTTGGTTCCCGCGATGCTTGAGACTATGTGGGCCACCTCTACAAATGATGGAAGCCACCTTTGAGTCCATGTCATACTGCCCTTTTAATTGAGCTACAAACCATCTATCCGAACCAAGTTACCATTTTTCCACCTCTTAGCATCATGTATCAGGGTTGGCGCACTCCACACGGGTCTTGTCATTCCCATATTCCTTATTATGATCAGTCAACGCTTGTATCTGATAGTCTTCCAGGTATCCACTTGTCTGCTCTGTCACTCCATCTGTCTGCCATATCATGTCGGGCCTCCAAGTGGCTATCCTCCACTGCAACTTTCTCTCGACGTGTAGAACCCCATTCGGGAGACTAATGTCCTTGTTATTAAGATTTGTGGCCTCTTGTTAGATTTCCTCTGTGGTGGGGTCCCCTTCCTTCCAAAATGTAAGTTGATTTGGCTGAGAAACCCCTAAGTTGGCCAGATAACATGTCATCGAATTTGCGCTTCTCTTCACCTGTCCTAGAATGATCATGAGAATGGTTGGTATTATTTTGGCTATTTGTGACCACCCAAATGATAATCTCCAATTCTTGGAGTTTTTCTTTGGATTGGATCCATTTATCATTTTTTTTAGTGACGAGGTTATCATAAGCGAATCTCCTTCCACTATGAATGACATGTATCCATGCTACTTCTCTATGTCTAGTCCTCTTAACAGAGCTTCTAATGTTGCCCCATTATTGGTGTTGAACCCCAAATTGCAAGCGTACAGGGATATGATTTTTCCTTATGTATCACGAAAGACTCCCCTTGGCCTAGAAGGACCTAGATTGCCCTTCAAGGCCCCATCAAATTTCATGTAATATCAACCCCCTATTGTAGTAATTAAATTTATGTTATTGTTGTAGTGTTCTAATGACTTTTTGGGTAAGACATTTCGTCAAACAATTTATCTTTCTGCCCAATCTTCATTGTACAAACTCTTTGATTGTTGTTGTTTGATTTGTGATATTTGTTGGTGGTTATTTTAATTGTGTTTTCATTGGATAATGAGGGTGGGATTCCTAGAGATGTATTCACATTGCATATAACATCATAAAAAAAACTATAAACAAAAAATAACTCACAAAGACACCATTAACAATAGGTGAATACCCTTAAACATACTCGAGTTTATCATTTCTCTAACCTGTTACAAGATGGAAAAAAACCGTCAAAAGTGCATTGGAAAAAACCCAAAAAATAGTACAACAATAAAAATGTGGAACCTGGGTTGTATTTTAGTATGCTGCCTTTACAAAACGTTGAGATAAATGGGCATGTAGGTGTAAATAGGATGCAACAACCCTCCTTGATAAGAACATGCCTGAAGATGTAGTTGTATGGAGAAATAGAGTGGAAAATATAACAAATGAGTGGTTACAGTGATAAGAACAACGTTCCCAGAAGAAAATATGTCCAACACGATCAACAAATAACCTACATCAGATGACATGGTTCTGCTGCAAGGTAAATCAACTCACACAATGAGAAATCGGTTCCTCTTCTAGAAATATCAGTCTACCCACAAGGGATTCGACCCAGCTCCCAAGAATGCACCCTTCACCACCAAAAATCGGCCCTTCAACAATGTGTTTCATCCCCAACAAGCATATACTCGCCCAACAAGGAAAATGGTGGCCCGAATTATATGAACTTAGCCCAGACTTAAGAAGGTGTTGTCCACAACACCCAAAAATGTTGCCAAGGTCAAACTCACCCTACTCAAAGCAAAAATCAACCCAACAATCCTAGCTACCAAATGGTGAAAATACATAGCCACAATGAAGCACAATGAAGAAATTTGAATGATCTCTCCTCCTCGATCGGCTAGGGTGGATAGTTTCACCACCGAACCCAATCCCAAACTCCTCTTGGATTTTTCATCCCAAGAGCAAAAGCCACAAGAGCTCTCTCAAATTCATTTTTAGAAAATAATATTTGCATAATGAGAGAGGGTGCCCCTCATTCTCCTTTTATTCTCTCTTTGACCCTTTTGTGACCTTTTTACCCTTTTAATAAGTTAAAGTGACTTTATCAATTCAATAGTCACTTAGGTGTCGTTTTCTTCAATTACTCAATGTGACCTTTTTTAAAAAGATTAATTTTCCACTCCGATGGCATTAAATAATCAATTAAGTATTCATTTTTTTAATGTTGGAAAGTGATTAATTGACTTTAAGACATTTCCGGATGTAGGAAGCCCCTTTCTCATCATCCCAACATTTGGATCTTTTCGTCCCAATCCCAACGAGCTATTACACCAAGGTATTCCCTCAGATAATATGATATGAATAACACCATTAGTGTATTTAATTAAATTATGCTCAATAATAACCCAAATTACGAGAATCGTTGGAATGCCACAGAACCAAGAACGAACTGTACGAAAATGATCTTGATGATGAAATATGGTAAATGGGCTAGGTTGGGCCTCATATAATTTCCTCAAACCCTATTATCCCACTGTTAAACTCCATTTAACCCTCTGGTCAGGCTGGCATAAACCCCGAAGGTCACTTCCAATTGCAAAGCAATGAAATCCAAAAATGGGGACATCACAATTCAATTTGATTGGGCCTTCTGGTGGTGAAGCCCAGTTTTTAATAGTTTGGCTCCTATTCTGGCTGGTAACTTTGGTCACCTATTGATAACACTATCCGAGCCTCCAATTTATGAAAATAATCTGTTCCTCTATGTTTAGAACTCCATCTCCCTTTGTCCAAATGCATGATGTGATGGATTCCTAAACGTTATCCTGTATAGTTTTCCATACATGTTCCATCGAGAGTTGTTGTTGTTTGAAGGTTCATATGTTACGTTCCTTCCACAAGTTCCACATTACAAATCCTAGAAATATCGCCCAAGCTCTGTTTAGGATGTTACTGGAGAAAGGCTCTCGGGGCCATTTGACAATTTTTTTGATGATATCATTTTGAACTTTTCCTTAGCGATGAAAGAGTTCTGCTCCTTTGTCCCATAAAATTGCCCCTTCCCTACCATTACATAGAATATGATTCAAGGTTTCCTTAGATTGCTAGTATATCATACAGATAGACATGCCTTCAAATCCTCTCCTTATTAGTTTGTCTCGGGTTAGAACTTTTCATCTCGAGGCAATCCATAAGAAAGTTGAAATTTTTAGCCAAAGCTAAGATTGCCAAACATGTTTCCAGTCCTTCTTCCTATCTACTTCTGCCTATCCTACAACCAACAAATAAGCTTCTCAAACCTTAAACATTCCTTCTTCTTTGTTTCCCCATCATAGAATATTTGATCCCTCTCTTGCTCTAATTTTCCAAAGTTGCATCTCCTCCTACAATCCCATTTTTACTTCTTCCATAGATGATTTTAGGGGCAAAATTTCGTAGATGGGCGAAATTTTAGGGTTCCAATTTTTGATGGGGCAATTTTTCATTCACTTAGTGTTTAAAAAGATTAGAATATTTAGCCCATATAAGAAAATAAAAGATAGATATGGAAACTAATTCCTTCCCCTAAAAAACAATAAGAAAATCGGTGGAAAGAGAGTTTGCCCTCCCGATTTCATGAAGAAATTGTCAATTCACCCTATTTTTTTTAGAATCTAGATTTTTGGTAAATGCATCGCCCATATTTTCTAAACTAGGGCGTGTTTGGAGTTACTTCACCTGCATATCCTCTCGAATGAAGCTTTTCGACACAGATTTTGCCCACAAATTTTGTAGTTTTTTTAGAGGGAACGATTTTTCCCAATTCCCATCGAATTTGGGTTCCCCAACTTCCCCTACATTTCCAATTTTGTTCCATAATCCATGGGCCATGTATTTCCTTCTATGTTTTATGGGAATGAGTGTTGAGGCTTTATAAATTATGGAGAAGAGGCTTGACGACAGTTCAACAATGCATGATCTCAATTTTCAAATCTAATTCTACACTCATTACTCAACTTTTGTTGAATCCCTGATCAAGACTGTAGAGGGACAAAAGCACACACGCTTTTGTAGCTATTAGATTCTTACAGAATTTTGAAGGACATTTGTGAGCTATTCCTGACTCCTAAGTTCACATTTCTTGTTACTTAGAAATGATCGAGCTCTGTCGTGTTCTTCAAATCAGTCACATGATACCAGGTAAAAACACCTCTCTAAGTGGGCCATCCCAAAATAACTTCAATCTTGAAATTCTTTTATTTTATTCACATCTCGGACAAATTCCTTTGTTAGAAAATTTGAGCTACTATCTACTTTTCAACATTTGAGAATTAGTCTTTAAGAATATGAGACGTATTAATATTTATTTGTTTTGGCCATTTGCTTAAGACTCTAAGCTACTAGATTTTAAAATTTTTTAGAACATGGTATCATACGGTATGGTAATTTAATAGTCCACAAGAGAGGCTCATTGCATGCATGGGATAGATAGCCTTGATTTCTATTTTTATTGCAATGCTTGCATTTTGTTGGTTATGCATGCAGTCCTTATCTTATATTCGGTTCGACCATGCGACCTCAGACCTACTGGAAATTTTGACTCCTTAAAGTATGACTCCTCCAGTTTTGTAGGATTCTTTTGGATGATCTCATTGTGCCTAAAATGACATTCTTTGTTCCCTCAAATATATAAATTTTAATGGTACTTAAGAGTATGAGTATATAATTCATAGAAACCATAAAGTGTTGGTGAGGCAGCTTCCCTCAAGAGGCCTGTCTTTTCAAGTATGGCCCGTAGCCTCTGCTCTCTACTGGTTTTTTGGATGAAATGTTTTGGAATCACTCACACCCAGAACCATATGCACTAAACAACAATCAACAAATGGGTTTGAGCTAAAATCAGAAAATTGGTTTGAGTTGAATCTACAAGTGGGCCACATCTCCCATCAGTTGTTACACAAAAGTGGTAACAAATAGGATTTGATGGTCTTAAAATTGGGTGCAGAAATGAGAATGGGAATGGTGGGAATCGATTCAACATTTTTGGGTGCCCATGTGACCATCACTGACCTTCCCCATGTCCTCCCCAACCTCCTATTAAATGAAACTACCAACGAGGTTACCTCCTTCAAATGCATGGATATGCAAGATATTCAACCTCCCAAGTGGATAATCTTCAAATGAATGCATGGGATCATATCCAAATAATCCTTTTCTAGCAAAAAAATTCAATGAATGATGGACCATAACATGTAGTAACTAACTTCAATTCAATTTTCTAGCTATAAATTCCCAACTTACTTCCTGAAAGAGGCGCCCTTAATAAACATAAACAATGTGCCTCCAAACAATGTGCATAAACTATGTACCATGAACCCGTGTGCCTAAAACCAACTGTTGTGTTTTTTAAATCCATGGATAACGTATGTTGGATGTTTGTATTTTAAACACCTTTAATATCCCCAAACAGGTTTATCTTCTTGTTAGTGTAAAGAAATATTGTTGTCCAAGAAAGACAAAATATATTGCAAATCTTGAGCATTGGTAATGTCGTCGTCCCCCCCCTAAATAATCCATCAATTAAGCTCATTATTTTCTTTGACAATCATATATTATTCTTTTAATGTGCCAAAAACCTATTCCCTTTATACAAGTGTTCTATGAATGATTTCGTCTATAAGTGTATAAGAAAAACCTATCCCTATAGGACTTCTTAAACACAATAGTGCCCAACACTTTCTATATCTGAGTGGATACCATATTTAGAATAGTTATGTTTGGAATGCATTTCAAAGCATGCATGATCACCTTGAATATGGTTTTATTGTGGTATTTGGATGGAGTCATTTGAAGTTATCAAAATCAAAATGTATGACATAAAGAATATGATAATTCATAGATGATCATGATATTGTTGCTATAGGTGGGAATGCCAATGTCAAATACAAAACATGGTAGAAAATAGAACTATGACGGAAGAATATGATAGCTTGTTAGTCCTCCTCCTCCATGTCATAACCAAAATCATCTAGGTCTCATCAAGGTCACCACCATTGCTTCTACTCTCTCCTCCATCCTCTTCCTCTTTATCTAGTCTTAGATCTGGATCTCCTGCTGTGGAGGATGACCCCTCAAGAGGATCACCTTTTAATTCTTTCGTTGTCCTGTGGATTTCATTGGCCATTTTTCATTTCCAGGAAGATGGTGCAACATTTCCTTTGCAACTAAATGGAAATATGGATCCCAACTAGCCATTGGGATGCTACTATAAATTATGATATTGCTGATGAATATGATGATATATTGTTTTGTATTTTCTTTTGTGAATCTATTATATTAAATTCATTATAGACCACTATACTACAATAGGATTACTGAAAACTAAAAAAAACTTTTAAACACTATGATCCACCTCATATTCTGGGGAGACTCATTATGTGGCTTTGTATCTTGCACTAACACACCTCTCAATATTTTGATCTATTAGTCTTTTAGTGTCTATATTAGGTTTTTGTGGACTAGCTTCGGGACATGATTCTTTTGTGCTCATTGTTGTGACTCTAATCCCACTATGACTATACAAATTGTTGGTAATATATGACGTGTATTTAGTATATCCCCAGCTGAGTATGCCTTTGGGGATGTCTAAACCATGCCTATGTTGGCATGAGATGTATATTGATAGTATGGAGGAACAATCGGTGTCAGTATTTTCTTTTTCAATATATTAGAGACCACAACATGGCAAAATACAAGTTTGAGTGCATGCTTCTGAATAGGAGTTTGGTATAAAGAATTTACCAAAATCTTGAAGAATATTTGATCTCTTGTCTTGGTATTCCCTAGTAGATCACAAAAAGGGAAGTAAGGTATGGAGGAGCTGATTACCATATCCATTGCCAAAAAATTATTGAAAGGGTTTATTTTGAAGTTTGAGTAAACTGATTGTCTTGTTTTGCATATTTTCAAAGTGTCCCTAGTGTTATCCTTTACTTACCTAACTGAAAGACATTTACAGAGTTCAAATCCAAAATAAATGTGCCCTTGTCTTTGATGGAGTGGATAAGGGGAATCAAAACCTAGCTGGGTATGGTGGATTAATTTATGTTCCTAGAGGAATGATGCTAAAAATATTTGTTGTTGGCATGTGCTCCATGAATTTCTGGAATAATTTATGTGCACTATGGAAACCCATATTTCAAGGAGGTGCTGGGCCTGTCTGTATCCCAAGAGGCTCAAATTCTTTGCACCTCCTAATCTATCTAGGCTCCACTTGCCCTGGTAGCTGAGCCTCCTTTGATTGTGTAAAATATCCTCCCAAGCAACTCCTTCCTGAACCATTCAGCAAGCGAAGAAGACAACACACTCCTGGAGCAAATCATCAATGCTGGAAGTAGGGTATTTTTTTTTGTGTTTAAATACGAAGCCGTGGGTTGCGTTTTATGAATTGATCTTTTCTCTTAGTTCAACCTTGTCTATATAACAACTATCTAGTTCTGTGCATGCCATTTCGACACTCTGAATAAAATAAGAACTAATAGAAAATACAAAATCCAGTAACTCTTTCTGCATCATAGTTTGAAAGCCTTCCACAAAAGTTTGGTTAGTTTAAAGGAGGTTGCAACTCTCTCAAAGGAACAAGACTTATGGACTTGGAAGATGAGACTTCTTGGTTTGTGTAAGAGATTCATTCGATCAGCTCCATCCTAGATATTTCAACAAATGAAGAAGATGATGACTTGGTCCCATAAGAAGAATGGGAATAAAATATTCAATGCTAGGAGTAATGACAGCGAAAATTCTATGCAAATAAGAAAGGTGAGTGCTGGGGTTTCTTCCTTATCAAGCTCTGATCTTAGATCAGTCTTGTCTAGATAGGAAATATTTATAATAATAATAATAATCTAATTTAAGGCAACCACCTACTCAGAACATGTTAGATGGCAGAAAGGAAGTTCCTTGACAATTTGCAATAAATATACTTGACAAAGCTTCAATCCAAGATTCTATTTATATTGGCCATAGAAACATATTTTAATCAGCTTGTTCATCCTCTCTGTAATCCTAACACTTTGTTAGTTGTCTAAAGCTGCCAGTTCCTAAAACCATTAGTTTAAACGGGCCCGCATAAAACACCGGTACAGTGTTAGACCCTGAAGGTTGATGGTGGCCTTAATATTATTGTTGTTCCAAATTGCACACAAACATCTTATTGCAATTATACATGTTGTGCCATGAAAATAAAGCATGAATAGTGTGCTTAGCAATAAGGCCTGGCTCATCAGAGAAATTCCTAAGAAAACTATGGATTTTGTTTGGATATTAGTTTAGTATGAAAATGTGAAATACAATGATACATTGACTTCAATGATTCAAATTCCAATATATTAGTAAATACTAAGCTATACAAGTATTGCAGAAAAGGATTTGGTTGCAAAGATGCATACTTTGGTAAAATGAAAGATTCTCTTCTTCTTGACAAGGCCCATTTAGCTCACAACACACTCAGAGATTCTTGTTGCTTTCCTTCTCTGTTGAAACCAAAAAAACAGTCTTGAAGTTTACAACACTGGGTTGAATACCGATTTACATCATTTCATATAGTAGTTCCAGTGCCATTTTTTATTTACCGGCCCTATAAAGACAATGAATGAATGTAGAGTAAGTTTCAAAATCAGGAGGAGTCCCTTTCTCCTTCATGAGATTGAAAGTATTCCAAGCATTAGAAGTTACTCCCTCATTCATATACCCTCTAATTAATGTTGTATGTGTAACAAAAGTTGGCTCACAACCAACATTTTTCATTTCCTCAACAAACTATAACGCTTGTTTTGATTCATTTTCCCTAAAGAAATGAATAATCAGAGTGGTATAGATATGAAAAATAGGTAAATAACTTGCATCTCTCATACTGTCCAACATTTCTAAAGCCTTGCTTACTTGACCTGCCCTCAACAAACCAGGGACAAGGCTACCATACACATATTCATCAATGACACATCCCCAATTTTTCTTTTCATCCCCCAACTCTAGGGCCTTTGACATTTTTCCTACCCTGAAAAAATTAATAACTTAATTCTCCAAGAAATTTTTAGAAGAAAATAAAAATGAAGCAAGCTCAAAATCCATGAATTTTGAGAAGCTAACAATAAATAAG
>CBVK0100603830.1:0-16514 GCA_900067695.1 Picea abies | reverse complement strand
CCTTAACGAATCTTACTAATCCTTCATATGCCAACTATAAATGATTCGCGATATTTTGTAAAAATGTTCAAATTTCTAAGGATTTTATATAGTGTTTATAAAAAAAATTTGATTTTTAAGGTAAAATAATTTTATCCTATAGAATTTGGCCAAATCATTTTTAAAATAACGAATCTCATTTTTGGAAAAGCCATGGAAAATTAGCCCGTGAGAGAAATTTAGCCCCTAAAATCATCCCTCTTGCCTACATCGTCGAAGGTTTCATTCCCCACTTCCACATTCATCCCTGCTCTGGCCTCGATCACGTTCAGTCCTCCACGGACCGCATCCCCCTTCATCCCTGCTCTGGTCTCATCCACGTTTCCTTTTGCACAAGCATTGTCCCAAGCCTCGACTTTGTTCGTTGCCTTCTCAGCATGGATGGTGGGGCTGTAGTTACATGTCCACGGTATCTCTTCAACGATACAAATAGGGAATTCGTCGGTCGGCTCGTCTTTAGGACCGCTACCAGCTTGCAAATCCGACGTCATGGCTTGGGGTTCCAGGGTAGTCACAAATTCCTTCAGGTACGACATTTCGTCAACATAGCAGGTTGGAAACTTGTCCGTAGTGCCTCCCTCCAGACTGCTTCCAGGCTCAATTGCCATGGTATGAATGCTACGCTTTGTCCCAGGCTCAATGATAATGGCATGTAGTGCCAATTGGTCAGTGCGTGCCCTCTTCCAGACAATGGAAGTCGCCATTGACAAAGCACGTTCCAGGTTCTTCCTCCTTCTCCTTTGCTCTTTGTGGGTGTACCAGGCCGAGCCTCGGCAAGGCCTGCCTCACTTCCTAGTCATTATTGCTGAGGGGTGGATAAAAATATAGAGAGAATGTACCAAAACGAAAGTGAGCCAAGACAATGGGGAACCAGAGCTGCACCAGAGCTCCCAACCGGTGAGGAGGTCCAAAACGAGAGCGAGCCAAATCTGTCTAGGCGCTTGAATTTTCGAATTACCAAATGATGGATTCACTTGGCTACCCATTAATGCTTTCATATTGAGTGCAATCTGAGCGAGAGATTTCGTGTGAGGGAGGAGTCCCTCCTCCATATAGCGATTGTAATGGTCGGCTACCATCGTAAATGCAAAGAGGATGGGTGGCGACCATTAACATTTAAGCTATGGCTTGGTGCTGAGCCATGTGGTGAGGCATCGCAGCATGTCACCCCATCCGGGGCGTATTACTAAATATATCAAGGTTAATGTATTACTACTTTTTTAATATATTATTTTATTAGTATCCTAATATTTTAGTAATGTATTCATTAATGCATTTAATGTATTTATTGGTGCATTTAACATATTATTAATTTATTAGTGTATTAATATTTTAGCAATGTATTAATTAATAATGTATAAATTTATTAATTTATTAATAAATTACATTATTAATGTATCAATCAACTAATACATTATACACTAATGTAATGTAATACTTCAATTTATAGATTGCATTTATACATTATTGTTATTTATTATCTTAATGTGATACATTACATTAATATAATATTAATGTAATAATTAACTAATACATTAATTATGTATTAATATATTAATGGTGATCTTGTAGGCATATCAGTAGTCAACTAGCAACAACCACTCACTTTATATGTGAGTCATTTTCAACCTTTCCAAACTAATGGTTCCATGGGTATATATCAACCACTTTTATAAAGTGGTTGTTGCTAGTTTTTAGATTGATAGAAATTCATTTTTTTCTTTTAAAATAAAAAAAATTTATCATAATTCATTTGTCAACATATAGTAAGTTTCTTTTAAATTAGAAAAAATTATCATAATTTATTTGTCAACATATAGTAAGGATGGTTATTGTTTGATGTTATTTATAAATACATGATAATTAATCACCATTCTTTAAGGAAATCCATGCCACCATTCTTACAAGATGTTTTTAAGTCTAGACAAGCTCTTAGCTATTAAACTAATCTTCAAAACTATTTTGAAAATTTTAATTTAAAATAATTTAACTTTTTTTGAAATTTTTAATATGAATTTATTCATTTAATTATAAAATTATGTGTTTATGTATAATTCTTTTTAAAATTGATTATGTTTCATATCAATTAAAGACAATATTAAAGAGTGTAAGATTGCATGAAAAGTCATTAGGGATGTTTTGAAGGAGTCCCTAAAATCTCACAAGATAATTGAGCATAAAGCTAGGTAATTAAAAGAATAGAAAATTACTCTATAAATAGAAAGGAAGAGAATCTTTTACACTTCTCTAATTTAGATCTTAAGAATTATGGTGGAAAATCTGATTGTAAAACTAAAGAAAATAAATAAAATAATATTATTTCTTTGAAGGATTGAAATTTCTACTTTAAAAGACTTTATGAATCCCCTAATGTCATGGACAACATTCAAATCCTTTTTAAAGAGAAGTATTTTTTTGTCTATAAGATATAGGGTTTGGGGTTAATCCCCTAGCAAAATGGGAAGTTGATAACATCAAATACTTCCAAGCAGAAATCCTAAAAATGGAGGCCTATCCTCATCCCTTATAGTCATAATCTCTTCAATTTATCAATCAAGTAGAGTTTCCCTAAACCTTGGACTCAAACCCTCATTGTTTCTATTTTTAGAAGTGAGGATACAAAAAATCCATCTAATTATAAGACCATTATGATTAGCTCTCTTTAAACCAAGTTTTATGGAATTATTTTAGAAAATAAGATTAGTATACGGTTAGAAGGTCAAGGAAAAATAGTTAAAGGCCAAGCTACAATTAGGAGTTATCTCTCAACTATGGACCACTTTTTTATGCTTAGGATCATTGCATATGAGTTTCAAAATAATAAAACCAATCTTATATGATGCTTCATTGACTTTAGAAAATCATTTGACATAGTTCCCAAAATTAACCTCTAGAATAGATTGGAAGAGTTAAAAGTTCCTTTTGAGTTCAACTATGTTGAGATAAAGTGGACAACAACATTATTGCCAAGTTTAAGAACAATGAGGGTCGTTCGAAATAAATTGGTTGTTATATAAGAATTAAGAAAGATTGTCCCTTGTATTGTACTCTTTTTGACTTATACAGAGGCATGTTAGAAGGTTGTTTGGAAGAAGTGGAATGCGTCAACACATCTCTAGCAAGGATAGTTATCATCCTTCTTCTTTATGTTGATGATATTTATTTTATGGTGAGGATACCCTGTGATCTCGATAAGAAATTGAATGTTCTCAAGGATTTTTTCTCTAATATGGGTATGACTGACAACTGTTAGTTTGAAGAAAGTTACTCCAGAGAAATATCTTGAAATCAATCTTCATCACAATATTAATTGGACTATAGTATTGATAAAATAATAAATGGAAGGTGGAAAGCTTATTGGACTTGAAAACTGTTGGAAACTAATGGACCTTTGGCTTTGGGATTAGAAGAAATTCCTCTTTGAGGCTCTTATCACTCCTATTAACTTATATGGTTTTGAAGTTTAGGGTTGCATATTTTCTATAGAATCACGAAGAAAGATAAAGAAAATCCAAAATGTTTTTTAAACTTATAATCTTAAAATTAAATGCAATGCACCCTATCCTATCCTCCTCATAAGAGTGAGTATTTCCCATATTGAGAGCATGGCTATGACTATGTACTTAATGTACAAGAACACGATAAATAACATGGAATACAAAGAGGCTTCCTAGGGCTATTTAAAAATATAGTGAAAACCACTTGTCTCTCAAGCATGGTTGGGATAAACATGCAAAGTCTTGGCTAAATCATTGAAATGTCCAAGAAGAGGTCACTTTGAAAAATAACAATACCATTAAAAATATTAAATTACTTTTAAATTTAAGGAAAAAATATGTTGCAATAAAGAATTAAAGTATAATAGGAAATTAAGATACTTAAAGGATGTGATCAACCCCAATCTAGAAGACTATCAATATCTCTTTGTTTTAACTAAACGTAAGTCCAAAAAAATTGTATATTTGTGACACTAAGAAGGTTAAAGATGAAAAACACTTTATGTTAAATTGTTTAGAGTATTTTAAGTTTTATACCTTTGAAGTAAAGCAATGCATACATATTCTTAATCAAAGAATAAAGTAATCAATGGCTCACACACATAGTACACAAAGATTTATGCTGGAAACCCATAACCGGAAGAAAACCAACCTTCCTTGGTATCGCACCTCTCAACTCTTAATTGTATTAATTTCACCATTCACGATATAATATATACAATATTTTAGGTGTTTCATGGCTACCAAATCCCTAATCCTTTAATCCACGATTAATTTAGAATACTGCTAAAAATAGAGAAAAAAATTAAAATAGCAAAAACAACTTCATATAGAAGAAAACCTAACACACCCCTCCACACACATGCAAATAATATAACACATTCCCAACATTCTCCCATTTGTTGTTTTCTTTGCATACACAGGGTCACATGATTTTACAGTCAATAATCCAAGGCAACAATGTCCATTGTTTCTCTACATCAGGTGAACTTGATAGTGCTCACAGACCTTGCCAATGAATCTGCAACATTCTTCAAAGTGTCAACCTTCTCCAGAGACACCTTATTATCTTAGACCTTGTCTCTCACAAAGTGATACTAAACATCAATATATTTTTCCTTTGGATGATATGTTGGGTTTTTTGCCAAAACGATTGCACTCTAACTGTCACAATCTAATCTTGTTGCTTGTTGTACAAAACCAATACCTGAACACAATATTTATAATCATATTGCTTCCTTTCATGCATCAGTGGATGCCATGTATTCAACTTTTGTAGTTGAGAGTGCCACTAAGCCCTATCTTTTTCTCATCCAACTAATTCCTCGTCGAAATATCTTAAAAACATACCCATGTGTAGACATTCTAAGATCCAAATCTCCAACCTGGTTTGCATAAAAAAATAATGTATGTCCAACACTCTGTCCAATCCTTGTCTACCTTGGTAGAAAAACCCATAGCTATAAGTACCACGCTAATACCTAAAAACACTCTTTGTTGTTGTCCAATGCTCCTTCTCTAGTTTTGACATATACATGCTTAAAATTCCCATTGCATGTGCAATGCCTGGTCTAGTACATATCATTGCATACATCAAACTACCAACCACACTAACATATCGAACATGGGACATGTCATCTTCCTCTTCTTGTGTCTTTGGACATTGATCCATAGATAAATTCACACCTACACGAATATGAACCTTGACCAATTTACTTTCATGCATATTAAACCTATGCAATATTGTCTAAACATATTTTCTTTGATTTAACTAGATTTTTTATGTTTGCACGATCTCTTTTAATCTTCATTCCTAAAATGAAGTTAGCAACACTGATATCCTTCATGCCAAATTTGAAGGATAGTTGTGATTTCACCTCCTAGATAACATCCATGTTATTTCCTACTAGCAACATGTCATCGGCATACAACACTATATAAATGAATTCATTACCAACCTACTTGGAATATACATGGTGATTATCCATGCTTCTCACAAATCTCATTCCAAGGATGTATGTGTCAAACTTTTGGTACCACGTCCTAGGTGATTGATTCAAACCATATAGTGACTTATTTAGCTTACAATCGACCTCTTTCTTTCCCTTCACTACAAAGCCTTGTGTTTTTTTCATTTATATTTATTCTTCCATATCCCCATGTAGGAATGTTTTCTTCACATCTATCTATTTTACATCAAAATCAAAAAAACCAAGAATAGATAAAAAAAAATGGAATAGAAGTTAACTTGGCAACATGAGAAAAATTTCACCAAAGTCAATTCCCTGTACCTGGGAATAACCTTTTTCTACCAACCGAGATTTATATTTCTCCACTTTGTCTTTTGCATTCAACTTCTTATTAAACACCCATTTGTTGTCAATGTTTGTTCTTCTAGTTGGCAACTCAATTATATATCATGCCTCATTCTTATCCAAGGAATCCATCAAGTCTTAAACCATGGTCTTCTTCCAGAGTTTACTATCCTATGAATTCATTGCTTCCATGATAGTTTTGGGATCATCATCAATAATAGATAAAGAAAAATTACCATGAAAATCACATGGAGTATACCTCTCTAGTTTACTTGTTTCCCTCATTCATATCTTCAATACTTCAGTATGAGGTTCTTCTTCTTCTGATTCATCTTCTTCTGTTGATTCATATTTTGCATCATCCAACTCAAAATCTATTTTCTCGGGTTCTTCTTACCTTGGTAGGAATTCCTGTTTGGGAACATCTTTAACCTCTCTAAAATAACTTTGTGACTGTAAATAGTATTTTTAGTTTCTAGGTTCCAAAGGTTATAACCTTTCATACCATCTTTATAACCAATAAAGATACAATTTTCATCTTTATTATCCATCTTACTCATATTTTCCTTTGGAATATGTACATAAACATCACAACCAAACACTCTGAGATGTTCAAGAGAGGGTTTCTTACTAGTCCATACCTCATGCAGAGTTTTGTCCACCAACATAGATAAGGGTGATCTATTTACCAGGTACCATGCAATACCCACTTCCTATGCGCAGAATTCTTGTCCTAATCCGACACCACTAAGCATGCTCCTTGTTTTTTCCATCAATGTCATGTTCATCTTTTCTACAACGTTGTTTTGTTGAGGTGTGTAGGTAGTATTTTTCTTCCTTGCTATACCGCAATTCTTACAGAACTCTTCAAATTCATTTCCATAGAATCCTCCACCATTATCTATCTTCAACACCTTTATTTACTTCTCTGTTTGATTTTCTACCTTAGCCTTAAACTCTTGAAATTTATTAAATACCTTATATTTCTTCCTAAGAAAATAAATCCATGTACTCCTTAAGAAATCATCTATGAATGAAACAAAATACATAGATTTACTTAGTGATGGAACATGAATAGGCCTGAACAAATCACTGTGTATCAACTCTAAGATCCCCTTTGCTCTTGTAGCACCAGATGAGAATCTTACTCAATTATGTTTACCATATATGTGTAGCACCAGATGAGAATCTTACTCAATTATGTTTACCATATATGAAATGTTCACAAAAATTAAAATCCAGGGTGAAATTAGACATACCTTCAACCATACCTTTACCATGTAGTGTTCAAAGTCCCTTTTCTCCAATATATCTTAGTATTTGATTCCACAACATCGTCTTCTTTCCAGGAATAATATGGATCTTTTTTTTCTTTATTTCTCTATTCAGAGACAATAGAACTATGTCACCTATCAGTATAAGTGCTTCCCAATAGCTTGTATAGACTTCCACACCAAACTCCCCTCATCAACACCATTTCCCCTTGTACCATCTTTCAAGTTTCCTTTCCCAATACAATATCCATGCCTTAATCATCCAACTTACTTACATATATTAGACTTTCGGCTAGATCTAGAATGTGCATAACCCTAGGGAGAGTTCTAATTCTTCCATCTTTAAACAACAACTCAACCCATCCATGTTCCATCTATTTTTGTCGTCAATTCATCTCCTAGAATGACATCACAACCATCATACTTTTCATATTTAGAGAACCACTCAATGTGAGGAGTCATATGAATTGATGCATCTGAGTTTCTCAACCATACATCATGATTTGCATGTGTACCTATAGATGCCATGTAAACATCACCTCCTTCTTTTGTGAAGGCTTTCATCTCTATGGAAGAGGCATCATCAGATCCCATTTCTTTATAAACATTCTTAGACCTGCAATCTTTCTTATAAAACCCATCTTTACCACATTTCCATCATTTCCTTCAAGAATTTCATGGGGATTTTGATTTACCTTTAGAATTAGATCTCCCCCCTGAGAACTTATTTGTATTCTTATCTCGGGGACAACTTCTTATAGATAAAGCATCTGTGCTATGACTATCAATACTTTTCTCCCTCATATCTTCTGATAAAAAGGATGAAACTGCATCCTCATACTTCAATGCAAATTGAGAGGTATTACCAATTTCTACAACTAGATTATCCCAGGGGTCTAGCAAGGAACATAACAAAGTAATAAACTTATATTATCCTACAATTGTAATATTAATAGAGACAAGTTGACTTACCAGAGTATTGAAGGCATTTAGATGCTCTATCAAAGAATATTCATATTTCATCCTAAGATGATATAGATTATTTCGAACAAACAACTTGTTTACGAGGGACTTTGACTAATACAAATTACCCAAATTTTCCCATAGTTCCTTTGTTGTAGATTCTCCTGTTACATTCAATAACACCAAATCTTTGATGCAAAGTTGAATCGTACTCCTTATTCTTCTATCCAGTTTCTCCCAATCTTCTTTTGACATACCAGTGGATTGAGTACTATTAGTTTGTGTACCAGTAGATTGTGTACCGATAGTTTTTGTACCAATAGGTTGTGTATTAGGATCCACAACCATACATTTTTCTTTGTCTACAGAAGGGTCCTCCATTTTGAGCTCGCATAGCTCAAAGTTTTGACCGTTGAAATTTTCAATCTCGATTCTAAAAATGTTCGTCATTCTCTTTCAACACACAAATCACCACTGCAAAACTCCCACTGAACCCACGTTTATCATAGACCCAAGATAAACTTGATCATAGACCCAAGATAAACTTGATCTATCAAGACCGATCCAATCCCTCAACAACAAAGGCATCCCCATAATTCTTAAGAAAAACACAAAGTAATCAATGCCTCATACACATAGTACACACATATTTACTATGGAAACCCTTAACCGAGAGAAAATGAGCCTCTCTTTGTGTAGCACCTCTCAACTCTTCATTGTATTAATTTCACCATTCACAATACCAAAATCATAATTCCTTAATCCTAGATTAATTTAGAAAACTACTAAAAATATCCAAAAACCCTAAAATAACAAAAACAGTCTCACTCCCACACCTCACACATATGCAAAGAATATAGCACACACCTAACATATACAGTGACATTAAATCTCAATTTTAAAATATTTGTTATAATAGATACTTTTTTATATTTTTAATCTTTTAACTTATCATACTAATTAAGAAATATTTTTCTTAAATTTTTCCAAATATAAAATTAAATAAAAAACAAATAACTTTTTATTATTTTTAGAATATGATTGAGTAATATTAATGTTAATAACCATCTTTCCCAAAATAAAACATCTCATTTCAATATAAATTTTGTCATAAAAATTATTCTTATAAGAATTTTGGCCACTCTGGAAAGGTCTAAAACATCATAATTTTAAAAATTTGTTGATTGAGAGAGGGACTTACTAATTTAGTCAAGAACCTGCAGTCTTTGCTACATCGAGGAAGGAGAACATCTTGTTCGAAAAGGAGGGAGCCAACACGGATTAGGTTATTGATGCTTCCAATGCTCACAATTTCATCAGTTGGTTATGACACACAGGTAAGGTTTAGCATTTTTTTCTCATCCTCCATCTCTAGAAAGCGCAATCGATTTGAGTTTTCTTTCATTTGTGGAATACAGGTGGGCGAACGCGGAGTTCACATATCCGGAGGGCAAAAGCAACGTCTACTTGTTCTAGATGAGGCCACAAGCGCTTTAGATGCAGAGTCAGAGAAGATTGTTCAGGGCGCTCTAGAGAAAGCTTCAGTTGGACGCACAACTATTATAGTCGCTCATCACCTCTCCACCATCCGCAACGCGGACATGATTGCGGTAGTTCAAAGTGGTCATGTGTTGAAATTAGTCGCACATACCCTCGTTTACTTCTCCGTAGACGACTCTTCTCTCTGTCATTTCATTTCAAGCAGACAGTTTTGATTTTCTCCAGATTTTTCCATTTTTTTGGTCTCCACAGGACTGTCTTAAATGTAAAATTTAATTGCAATTAATATTTTCTATTTTTCGCTGTCATAGATAAATAGAAAAAAAAAAAGGCAGTTTTAGAAAAACAATGTATATAAAAGGCCGCAGGAGAAGTTGCATTTGTTGTAGCAACAACATGCTGAGAGACAGTCAAGAGACACGGGACTCTGATTTTGTTTGTGTTTCTGGATGAATGTGATGATGAATGAACAACAACTCTGTATACTTGTGTATGCAGTTAAAGTTTCTAAGATTTATAATATATGAAATATAAATCTTTTTATTCTCTATTCTTGTCTTTTACGTATGTTATTTCTGCTCTACGTTTTGCTTTATAGTATCCTTTTTCTCATCCATTTTCCTAGTATCAGAGTCAAGGTAACTAAAAGTTTTTTCAAAAGTTTTCAAGGAAGTAAGAATTATCGAGCTAGTTATTTACCGTCAACAATGGCAGTGCCAAGCACAAGGTTTACAAATCCACAAACACGCAGATGCAACAACATATAGTGCAATGTCTCAAGCACAAGGTTTTACTAAAGGATAACAAGAAAAAAGATTTAAAAGCTCTCTTTTATATTTTTAAGGAGTGCATAAGAGAATTTTTCAACAACAACAAAGTCAAAACAAGTATAGGATATTCTTCAAACTCGATATCAAGGAATGGTCAAGGTGAAGACAACTAAACTACAAATACTAAGAAGGGATTTTGAGCGCATATACATGAAAGTATCAGATACAATAGACTCATTCTTTACTGAAATCATTGGACTGGTAAACCAAATTAGATCACATGGTGAAACTTTTGAAAGGAGAGAAATGGAAAAGATTTTAAGATTTTTTCCTACAAGATTTGAATCGATTGTGGTGGCCATAAAAGAAACTAAAAATCTCTCACAATTTTCAGTGGATGAGCTACATGCAACTCTCATTTATGATGAACATACACTACACAGGTCTACAGATTCAACATTAGAGCATGCTTTCAAGACACAAGTCTCATTTAGCCATGGTAGAGGCAGGGGAAGATCGAATTTTAGAGGTAGATGTAGAAATTCAAACAAGAACCAGCCCATCAAACACAAGTGGAAACTCAAGTGGAAGAGGCAACAATCAAATCTCAACTCAAAATCAACCTAAGGCCAAAGGTATGATAAATCTTCAGCTCAATGTCACTATTGTAAGAAATATCGTCATTAGTTTTAAATGAATGTAAAAAGAAACAAAATGATTATAGGAAACAAAATGTAAATTTTATCAAAGAAAACCAAAATTAGGGCAGTTTGTCCTTAGCTTGCAACGTTGCACAAGAAAATGAAAAGGATATATGGTTTTTAGACTAGGGTTGTAGCAGTCATATGAAAGGGAATGCCAATTGGGTTTAGTCCGAGTGGTTTGTGCTGATGGGTGTTTTCCCCCCCACCCAGGTTCAATTCCCGCAAGTGACATGTTTGGCTCTTAAATGAGAAAAAAACCTTGGCTTTTACAAAATATGATTTACCCTAGGTAGTATCCTCAAAATGAGGGGAAGTAACTGGTGGGTTTCCCTAGGAGTTATTCCCTCAGAAAACTCCTCAGAAAAAACAGAGAAGAAACATAAATGTTAATTGGGTTTAGCCCAAGTGGTTTGTGCTGAGGGGTGTCACCCACCCTACCCAAGTTCAATTCCCGCAAGTGACATGTTTGTAAAACACCCAACCCCCTATGTACCTTTCTAAGGGATGAGGTATTAAAATTTCACTTTTCCTCAACCATCTTCAGTCTCTTCATGAGGAAACCATCATTTTCTTTTCATTGACAACTTTCCAACGATTATAATTTTTCTCAAAACTGAGCTCTCGATCGAAAGTTATGGCCTCTTAAAGATTTAGTACCTTTATTGGACTAAGGTCTCTTTACTGCCACATGGAACCTACGTGGTTCCACGTCATCTATGTCATATAATGTGGCATTTTCGTGTCATAAAATGTCACCCGCTAGCATAGACGTGGTTGTTGGTGTAGATGTTGGCATGGCACCTGCCAACCAATCCATCAGGTCCTCAACTTATCGGGGCATGACCTTCCACGTGCCCAACACTTACCCCTCATTCTCCCAAGACCCAATTTAACTAGGTGTTAACACCTATCCACTGGGACAATGACACATCGGGACCTTGGGACACCAGCCATTCACAATTCATATGGCCCCAAAAGGCTTGATCTGATGTTGTGCTAGCACCTCGCACATGCGGCCATGTCGCATAATGCCACATGTCTTAATTGTGGCATGACACATGGTCACTGTCACCTGATGACACGTGGACCTCATTTTCCTCGCGAACCACCTTCTCATTACACCAAATCCAGCTTGGCATGTGGCATGATTACCACGTGACACGTGGACTTCCCACGTGGACTAACATGGTATACATGCCATAACTGTACTCGAAGATCACCCAACAAGACATTGACACCTATCTGTCGAGCATTGGTTTGGTTACATCATCTTACATCACCTCGGGACATCAGTCCTCGGGACCTTGACCCCTCTATGTTTGCATAGCCCTAAAATTCCTGATCAAAGATGAGCTGGCACCTATGTTACGTGACCCTATCCACAATTGGTAACCTATCTTGACGTGTGGCCCTGCCATTGTCTATCAGTTGGCATGACTTATGTCACTCGAACCACTCGACACACAACCCCAAAGTTTCCCCTCGAATTTTTTCCCAAATATGCCAAATCAACATGACACGTGGAACCTCCACTGTGTGATACGTGGACTAACACGGTTGTACACGTCATCGTTGTGCCTAGGGTTTGACCAATAGGGTGATGACACTTGTCCATGACACATTGGCTGGATAACATCACCTGATGTCTTCCTGATCTCACTCTCTTTGCACAGTACCTTAACATCACCTGATGTCTTCCTGATCTCACTCTCTTTGCACAGTACCTTATGGGAAAGGGTGGAACCTGTCCTCCAAGGACCATGCCCTATCGGGACATCGGACTACCAGACATCGAACATCGAGACTTTCCCGACGTGGTGTAAACTTTGAAATACCTCTGGTGCATGAGATTACGAGATGATTAATTAAGGTAATCGCATGATTACGACTCTTGGGCCTTGTCTAAAATATCTATGGCTAAGATCTCTCTCACGAGTAGCTCTGAAAACTATCATTTAGAGGCGCATGTCCAACAGTCCCGACTCTCTATGGGTCCATGCTCAATTTCTCTATGGATTAGACGATGACAAGTGTCATCTTTGTGACCTTGGTTGATGGAGGTCCAATTGAGTTTATTAAACAGATAACAACAATGGAGATATTTCCCTAATGTGGAATCTAAGGAGGACACATGTCACCACCCGGATATCGGGACCTCAGCTCTTTATAAATCTCATGTAAACTAAAAATCCCTGAGGTCTGTCATCCGATGATCACAAGATAATGAACTAAGTTAATCCCAGGAATTATGAGATAATTAATTAAATTAATCCTCGGGATTATGACTCCTGACCTTTACAAAGATTTACGACTTAGATCTACTGGCTTCCCAGATATGACGGCTCATATTTTAAGGCACTCTTCCAAATTCTTAAGCCTAATCGGGGCCCGCTCTTCGTCCTTTAGAAAAACCAGAAATCGACACCTACCATCTTCCAGACACACTATCTTTTATGTTGGCATGACACGTCACACCGACATCACTTTCCCTCTCCTTGTGCTTATATGTGATAAGGGTATGGAACCCTACTCCTCGGCTCCCAAACGCCCGATACGATTAGGCGATCATCGTTCTCCGATATGTCGATCTGATGGTAGTTATCTTCCGTGACTCAGATGATGACAAGTGTCATCTTCGTGACTTTGGTGTAAACTCTCTGCTAAGATTAGGTAATAGATCGATGGTGGACATTTGTCTATCACCAATACAACAACTATGAGTAATGACTCCCGTATGATGGGTTTCAACACTTATCCATGAGAGTGGAAAGGATGGAACCAAAAGCTAAAAGTCTTCTCTTGGAATTGGCAGGTCAGGAATTATTAATGTAACCTTATAGGTTAAGTTGTTGATATCCTGAGATCCGACGATAACCTCATTATAGAGATAAATGGTGGAGGTTATCTCCACCTTCATATCCAACGAATGATGAGTTTCACCTAGTTAAATAGAGAAATTTCGAAGGTTTAATTTAAGATTCTGGTCATAACAATCTCGTAGCCTTGCACTGCATCACCTTACTGGCTCATTGGATCAAATTCCTTGGGATCTTATGCCTCTAACAAAATTCCAGAATCTTGTTGACCTTGATTTCTTTGAACTAGGGAAATATCTCGAGTTTGATGGCTTTATTTGGCCTCCTCTATAGAGGTTTTACAATTAATTCATTATTGAATTTAAGGAAGGTTACGATGCCTCATTCCCTTCAGGTATTATCATCTGAAATTATTTCCTATAGGTTTGGTTCCTTCTCATAGGAACTCATTACAACTATCTCTATCACTACATGCATAGGATAGCATAGATATGCAGCCTTTTAGTTGACTTACATATTTATGCCCTTAGACATGCAATTACTTCCATTCAATCAATGTGGAAAACTGCTATTTTTCAAAGCAAGTTACATGGTTCTTATATCCAGACATGCAAAATTACCATTGATACAAGGATTAATTCCTTTTACAAAGGTTTTAACTATCCATGAGTGCATTCACAAGTTACGAGCATTTAGTTCATTTACAAACATGCCCATTTAAAAGAAATTACAGACAACAACCATTGATTTTACTCTACATACAGAGCATATAATTACTTATCTGTTTTGTGAAGCAGTTAACCAACCAACCGACTATGGGTGTTCTCCTTTCCACACAAGCATAGGCTTTGCTTGCTCAATCACTTCGGCAATAGGCCACCCCCGTGCGAAGCCATGATAACACCAGGGATGCTCTCTCAAGTTCTCAATAAAATATGAAGGTCACTCTCCTTCACACCATTATGGGTATAGTCTTCCTCACCCACCTAGACCAGTCTTCTTTGAGGTTTATCATATGCCGTAATGGAATCAATATCGTGGCTTTATCGACTCATTTTTGGATCTTATATTCTCAGGTGAACTTGCACAGCTCTGCCTTCAATATCTTCTCCTGCTTCTCTTGCTAAAAACATTCCTTTTTCTGCAGGTATTTTCCTTAGACCCAAAAATTCAGGGCTCTTCTTCTCTATTTTCTTCTCTCCTATCCTCCTCTCCTTTCCATATTGGTTTCTACCCTCATGTGTTTCTCTTGCATGCATTGCTTGGGAAGGTTCTCAACCAATCCTTATGTTTCTTTTGTCAAAAGGAAACTCATGGGTCAATCATGGGGACTCGTGGTGATCTTTCTTGTTGTCCTCTAGATGAATATTTCTTGTCCCCTTCGGCAGTCCTCCATACTTCCATTCATTGTGGTGGTTGGTTGTTCAACTAAAAACCTCCCTCATTAACTAATTTTCCTTGAAATTTGGGCTAAGGGAAATAATTTGAACACTTCCAAATTAATTCTTCAGCAAGGAGGCTTTGGGTCCTTTAGCTTAAAAGAACCTCCTCTCATTCCTCTAGTGTTATCATGGCCAGTACTTTTAAGGCTTTACCCCAAAGTCAACTGTCATTTTTTATTAAATAATTAAGAAATTTACATAGTTTGTATGTCGTGGCATGGAAATCATCAATCATGATTACTCACAAGCTGGGGGAAATGGGCATATTACAATCCCCTCTCCCTTTAAACGAACACTGTCCTCAATGTTATATTCTTCTCAACAAAACCTGCCATGTCTTCTTCTTTCAACCACTTCAACAATTTTTTTCCTCTCCCATGGTCCGGTCCTTTCCTGGACTCTTGACATTTAGCACATTCCTACAACAATTTCAAATAGAAATCATATTAATCATAATTCCATGCATAAACATTTTATTTTTTTTCATAATTCATGAGGAATAATTTAAATATTAGCACAATACTTATATGTGCATTTCATGGATCTGCATCCACATGGTTGTCATATTTTCTTGGCTCATTGTTTTCCCCTTGACATTTCCATGGTTCTCATGATTCCAATCAACAATCTACAATAGTCATCGAAGTCTCCTCTTCCTTGTAGTCACTCACCCTCTAGGACTAGGCTCATTCATCCCCTTCTCTACTATAGAGTCCCTTGGGTGATCCATCCTTCCTTTCCAAGGCTTTCTCGCACAATAAGAGTTTCAGAGACTTCATCAAGTCTTACAGCTGAGGTATCCCTCTGATTTTCTCTGTTGAGGCATCCCTCTCACCCATGTTATCTCAACACAATATTCTTTTATGGCTATCATGGCTTATCGCAAGGTTCGCATGTCACAACAACAACCTTTTTCCATGCTTTCTAGGCTTGACAACCATCATTTGTCCCTCCAGGACAGATATGTTGTCTCACATATATCACATGCATACAATGACCGTGAAATACAACATCATTTTCAATCAAATTTTCTTTCAAATATGTTAATCACATATTTTATAATTACACAATTTCATTTTTAGATCTGTTTCATATACAAACTGTTGGCGTCAGAAGTCACTCCTGGATTGCAGGAGGAGTAAGACTGAAGCCCATCAGTTTATGTCACTATTTGTTGATAAAGGGTGATGAATG
>CBVK0100603829.1:0-16516 GCA_900067695.1 Picea abies | reverse complement strand
AATAATATCAAATAATAATATTAATCTTATTGTACTGCCTAAGGTAGTATATAGTAATGAGTTAGCATTGATTTTCATATTAGTTTTATGTTGATTTGAAAAATTTATATCAGTTTTAATATTCAACATAACAAGTAAAAAAAACTATTTTTTAATATAACAAAAATAGTGTTTTTTTAACTCCTCATTGGTCAATAAATTGATGATTTTACATCCCTAATTATCTTAATCTATTAATCATCATCATTATCCACAATGAAACGCCTCTTCCATCTTTAAAATAATTAATTTTCTATTTTACTTATGCTGGAATGCACCCATTTAAACTATAGTGGAGGTAGATATATATTTTTTCTAAAATAGCAAAAATATTAGAGCATTTAGATAATGGAGATAAGTTTAGTATGATGTGTAGCATATGGAATTTGTACATTGCAATCCACATCTAATGACACATAACATTGTCCCCTCTCTTCATCAATATTTTCAAATAAATGTTCATGATGTACTTCTTTTTTCTTTCTCACTTAATTAAAATTAAAATTTGGTGATCGAAATTTACAGTTTGATGAAAAATTGTGATTTCATCTTTGCAAAATGTGTGATTTTAAATTAATTTCAAAAGCAGTACATCCCAGCATAGTGCCCTTGTTATAATAAAAAATAGATATTACTTACCCTTGTGCATTAAACTCCTTGCATGTAAATTTAATATCATTATAGTCTCATACCATAGGGATTTACTAATTAAGTATTACCTTACCATATCCATTTTTATTGTTTTTTTGTTAAGTGAGAATTTGATCTTGATATTTCTTAGTAATAAAGGATATTTTAATATACGAATATAGATATCGTAGGCTGAGTTTTTAAATTACTAAAAAATTGAGCATAGTATCTCTTAGTAATAAGAAGGTGAAGGTATTTTAAAATACCCTTTAAAAAAAGGCAAGACAGACAAAGCAATGAAGTTGTTTTTAAAGGTTGAAAAATAATTGCTTTTAAATGTAGAAAAAGATTAAACATGTTAAATCTGAATAATATATTAAAATAATATAATAAATATAAATAAATTTTAAAAATATCTCATAAAAATTTAATTAAAATATGAAAAAAAAATAATTAAAATATATAATAAAAAATAATTAAAATATTTATCTTCTAATTATCAAAGATGCATTTAATAATCTATTCACCATAGAAGTTGCACTTTCTTTTTTGGTTCTTTTTATCTTTTGAGTTTCTTCAATTCAACTTGATTTTGTGGAATGAGATCTTCATTTATAAATACTAATGATTTATTAACTATACCATATTTATGGTTATTACAATTTGTAATTTATCTTTTTGTTTTTATTTTAGTTATTTTTTAACAGAAACAGTTGGCGGATTTATATTTAAAAAAAGAACAAAAAAGTTCAAAAATTAGATATGGCTGGGTGGGAGAACCTTAGTTGCTTCCATAAAAGTCTAACTATCTATGGGGTTCTATAGAATCTATATCAACTAGTCCATAAGAGATGCACTTCTGCCATGTAAAAATGTCGACATACATATTCAAAAGGAACAAAAAAATACAATTCATTTGAAGCCTGATTAGTGATATAGAGAAAACTTAGGATCTTCATGTTGTTCCACGTATCGCATTGTTGGGTTCCCCTCTACTAGATTCGCCTTCTTAATGGTGGAGGTCTGCATGTTATGGTGCTGAGGGGACTGAGTGATGGTCGTTGTTGGATATTGAATGGAAGGTGGATGGAAGCTGAGAGTCGCCAGAGCCAACAAAGTTCTCTGGTTGTTGTGGGTTTTCCAATTCTTGAGTGACAACCCTGAGTCGTCTCGTATTTTTGTTAATTCCCCTCAAGGCTATTCTAAATTATTGATTATGGCATGTTTCCTGTTGATGCAGCTGTGTTTGCAAGATTTTCAACTCCTCACGAATACCCTAGTTTTCTCGCTGGAACTCCTGATGACGAGCATTTGTACGCTCCTCTGCCTTTCTAACTTCTTTACGTAGTGCTCGAAACTATTCTTGGAGCTCCTCCGAAATACAATTCAGACAATAGGAGGGTGCTCTTGACCTTCACCATATGTTGGTGCAGATACTCGAGAGCGTAGTAATCAGGAATTCATCAATCAAACAAATCAAGTAGAGGCTGAAGAAACGATGGACGCAGACGGGATGAGCAAAGAAACGATACCAACTAGATTGGAAGCGAAACGTCCTGAAGAGACAAGTGAAAACACTGGGTGAAAGTTGGAGCATCCATGAGTGCTGAAGTGACATTCCCTTGAGGGAAAGGGAGCCAGGAATGCCCACGAGCAAAAGCGACTTTGCGCAGGATGAAAAAATGGAGGTGATACCATAGGCTTATGTTTGATTGTCAGGGAAGGCATGTGAAGATCCACATTATTAAGGGCAAGTATAGGCATTTGGAGAAAGGACATGGGGACAAGGAAAGGAGACACGTGGGTTGAGGAGGGGGTTCACTTTCTAAGGAGAGGGGGCCCCATTCGGGTAAGGGGAAGGGGAAGGGGGGGAGGAGTATGCGGGGTACTAAGAAAGGGGGAAGGGGGAGAAGGCGAGGGAGATGGGGTGGTTAGGGGAGGGGTGAGGAGGTCTAGTGAGAGGGGAGCATAGGGTAGAAGGATGGGGATGAAGGGAGAAGTACTTAGTTGTGAGTGGGAAGTTGGTCAGACTAGCGCAGTTAAGGTAACCAATCATAAGATGACATTTGATTGGTGATTAGGTGACTCTGTTCTAGGGATTTCCCAGCTTAGGCTAGGTTATTTGCCTCAATGTTTTTAGTGCAAAGGGTATGGAAAAAGTGTAAACTGATGAAATCATGTTTCAAGGTGCTTATTCGCAAGCAAAGGTCATTGGGAGGATGAGCAGCAGAGGTTGAGAGTCCCAAAAGATCCTTTATGACTATTTAGGAGTCCCCTAGGACCACTAGAGTTCAAATTCTTCGCGCATGAGCTAATTTTAGACCTATGTAGACTACTATTGTGTATGCTCTATTGTTGGTGTTTTTCCCCAAACCCCAAGAAAAGTCAGGTACCTTTTGTCTGTCAGAATCATAGATAACTCTCCCCACACCTACCACCCCTAGTTTTTATTTTACTCTTACTAACTTGGCTTCCTCTTATTTTAAAAGAAGAAATGTTAATGTACATCTACACCTCATCATTACCTCTCATATCTATTAAAAAACACATATTATTATATTTTGTAGTGGAATATGTTATGACAAATGGTTCCATGGACATTTATTTAATAACCAGTGGTGGCATCCTATTCCATACTCAAGTAATTACAATGGAAATCACTATACTTACAATGGAAATGTGTTTTGGGTTATTTTGATTTGAATTATAAAAATAAGAGTAAATAGATTGTTATTTATTATTAGAAAAAATATATATATTGGTATTTGTATTTTGGTTATTGGATAAAATTTGATAATGATGATGATTAGATTTACTACTTGTGTTACACGAGGGAGTTGAACTTGAAACCTCATAGAGCTTCATATGACCACACTTTCCAATTGAGCTACCCACGAGAATAATTTTAAAATTATATTATAAAAGAGATAAATTACATAAATTTTTGCATGGACAGTAGTGAGGTATATGGGGAGATGTTACTAACAAATAAAATAAAATTAAATAACTAAATAACTACACATAAGTGACAATATTTAAAAAACTTAAATCATGGTAGGTTTAGATTTATTTTAAGCTTGAAGCTATCAAACACCAAGAGGTTTAGATTTCTTATCACTTAGTCATTAAACTTTACTTATCACATCATTCATTTTAAGGCCGACTATGTTTATTCACTTACCAGTTAAAATCACGACGTGCCCTTCAGAACACACTATGTGCTCCAAGGGTGTCACTTGACTCTTTCTATTTTCCTTGCACGATGTGCCCTTCAAGATGCACTATGTGCTCCAAGGGTGCAACTCACCTATTTCCATTTTCCTTACGCAATGTTCTCTTCAAGATGCACTACGTGCTTCAAGGGTGCGACTAGCCTCTTTCTGTTTTCCTTGTGCGACGTGCCCTTCAAGACACACTACATTCTCCAAGGGTGCCACTCGCATCTTGACTGAATTTGGTAGACGTCAAACCCCTGAAGTCAATACTCCACTAGGTGATCTTGTGGGAGACTAAGGTACTCTAAGGAATAAGGCCCTTGTCTTATTGTGCACCCCTTAGAATCATCGTGAACAACTGTCACAGTCTGCCTCGCGACATCGTGGGTCTTCTCGAACTAGGTAATCTTTAATCTATAGTTCGAGCCATGGCATGAGTGCTAGTAGGTTGTGGTAGGGCTACTGCAACACCTCTACCTCAATGTCTCTAGCTGTCCCGTTTGACCCCTCTACTCCACATGTGAGTCTGGTCGACAAACTATCATTAGCCTACATCCATCAATGAATCATGTCATCAATAATAATCAATCATGATAACATCTAATCATATGTACATATGTCATATCGACAACATTCAAACCCAATAGTCCACTCCCTAACTCGATCCAGAGTCCAAGGGGTTTCATCTATGCCTTTTCATCCTCAAGGTCCAAAGTCCTGCACACTCAAGAGAACCGAATCAATAACACATGTCTATGTAAATACAACCCAATAACATATCATCAAATCCATAATATCTGAAAATCATAATCAAATTGACCAATAGATATAAGAACCTGGATCACTTGCAAGCAAGATTCCTCCAAGAATAAGTTCGCTTAGAGAGGGATGTTACATACACCCCCTCTTGGTTTAAACTTCGTCCCAAAGTTTCACATTAAATAAGTGTCGAGATAAAGTGTATCATAGTATCATAAGTCTATCTATCAAACAAAAATGGAATATGTTGGTGCATATCATATGCGTCCGCCCAGGTCTTTGAGTGCAGACTATAGTTGTCCCACTGTACCTTGACCTGATATATTGTTTGACGTTGTAGATTTCGAATGCGAGGGTCTATGATGCAGATTGGCTCTGTCATGATATCATCCTCATCTAATACCTGCAAGGTACTCATCTCAATAACATATCTAGGATAACTAACATAATGTCTCAAAACATATGCATGGAAAACATCGTGCATACACCTCAAAGAATCATGCAAGGCTAGCCGTTAGGCCATGGGCCCCTTCCTTTCCACAAACTCGAAGGGTCCCATGAACCTCGAAGAGATTTTAGCACCCTTTCCAAACTTGATCGAACTATTATGTGGTTTCACCCGCAAGAATACTCGATCACCAACATTGTAACTACAATCGACATGGTGCGCATCGACATAACTCTTCTGTCGATCCTACGCTTCCTTGATCTTTGTATTATTGTTTTCATTTGATATTCCATTTATTGGATCACTTATGGTCCCACTAGGAACTTATCCTCAAGTCGATCCCAACTCAAAGGAATCCGACACAGTCGCCCATAAAGAAACTCAAAAGGCATCATCTCAATGGTTCTTTGATTACTTTTTTTATAAGAAAATTCTACCAATAGAAAGAATTATTCCCAATGCTTATGTTGGTCCATCATGTACATACGCAACATGTCCTCTAAGATTTGTTTTGTTCTTTTGTCTTGTTTATCTGTCTTCGGGTGATACACAGTACTAAAGTTAAGTTGCGTTCCCAAGGCCTCTTGGAAACTAGTCCAAAATCATCATGTAAACACTGATCCTCTATCGGATGTAATCCTCTTAGGAATGCCATGAATCCTCACAATATCATTTATGAAAACTCTAGCTATGTTAAGTGTCTGATACATCATACACACAAGAATAAAATGAGCACTCTTCGTCAGAGTGTCAATTACCACAAAAATCAAGTCATGTCTCCTTGTTGTCAGTGGCAATCCAATAATGAAATCCATTGAAATGAAATCCCATTTTGATTCCAAAATTTCATGTGGCTGTAATAATCATTCTGGATGTTTATGTTCAGCCTTCACCTACTGACATTCTAGACATCTTTCCATGCAGTTTACTATGTCTAGCTTCATTCCTTTCCAAAAGAATATGGGTTTAGAGTCTATCCTCATCTTCGTGTCTCCCAGGTGAGCCATGTACACTTCTTTGTGAGCCTTGTTTATGATCAAACTCCTCAACTTATCATTGGGCGACATGTAAATTCAACTTTTAAATCTCAAAAATTCATTGTCATCTATAGTAAATCCTTCAAATTTTGGTACCATCATTGTGTTTTGTCTGATAAAATCATTGAACTCTTTGTACCAATTATCGTCACATTGTAAAGTTAGAATCCTTTGATGTAGATTCGTCTGAAGAGGCATCACCGAAAATATGAGTGATCTCGGACTCAATGCATATGCCACTCTTTTCACAGTCCCTTTTATGTAAGTAATCTCGAACTCGTACTCGCTAAGAAATTCTAACCAACTTCATTGCCGCACATTCAATTTTATTTCTGTAAAGATGTGCTGTAGTCCACAGTGGTCCATTTTTAGTTCAATTTTTCATCCAATAAGGTAGTGTCTCCAACTCTCAAGGCATATACAATGGATAACGATTCCCAATCCTATGTTGCATAGTTCTCCTCATGCCTTCTCAACTTTCTTGAGATGGAAGTGATCGCTCGATTGTCCTGCATCAAGACTTTGCCTAGGCCTTCCTTGGATGAATCAGTGCATACCAAAAAGTTTGAGTTCATTCCAGGGACATTTAGTATTGGTTTTGTTTTCAAAAACTCCTTAAGCCTAAAAAATTCTTCCATGCATTTCTCGGTGCAAACAAGCTTCTTTTTCTTCTTCTACAATTCTATAATTGAATTTGCTATCTTAGAAAATCCCTCGACGAACTGTCGATAGTATCCTGCTAAACCCATGAAGCTACGCACTTCAGGGACATTCGTCAGCGCAGACCATTCCATAATAGCCTCAACCTTTTTTGGATCCATGATGATACCTCTGTTGTACATGACTTGTCCTAACTAATGAATCCTTGATTGATAAAACAAGCATTTAGACAATTTTCCATACAATTTGTTCTCGTGTAGACACTGTAGTAATAAGCACAAGTGCATGTAATGCTCCTCCATCATCCGAGAGTAAATAAAAATATCATCAATGAATACTTGGACGAATTTTTCCAAGTATTCACAGAACACCCCATTAAACAAACTCATAAATACCCCTAGGGTGTTCATCAGTCCAATAGGTAAAACAGTAAACTTGTAAATTCCAAACTGTGTCTTAAAGGCAGTCTTAGGGATGTATTCCTCCTTCATCTGTAATAGGTGATACCATGATCTCAATTCTATCTTTCAAAACACTGTTGCACCTTTCATCTGATCAAACAGTTCATCAATCCTTGGCAACAAATATTTATTCTTGATCGTTACCTTGTTCAATTAAAGGTAGTAAATTTAGATTCTCCATGAACCAACCTTCTTTCATAAGAAAATAAGAGGCACACCCCATGGTGACACACTTGGACTTATAAGTCCTAGTTTGAACAAATCCTTCAGTTGCATTTTCAATTCTTGTAACTCTGGGATCGACATCCGATAAGGCATTCTTTCTATCGGTTCGGTTCCCAGGTTTAGGTCTATGGTAAATTCTAATTCCCTCTCTGGCGACATCCCAGGTAACTCCTCAGTGAATACATCCACAATATCTCTCACCACCGGAAGTTGTTCTAGACCTTTCGTTACTCCCTTCTCGTTTAACGCAAGGATCGCATAAATATTACATGACTTGTGCATGCTCCTCCATAGCTGGAAGGAAGAGATGAACCTCATTGAAACTCCCTGGTTCTAACCTACAATCACACGTCTCTATCCCTCATCATCGACCAAGCTTAATCCTTTCATCTTAGAGTTGAGTATCGTCTCATGCGATTCAAACCAGTCCATACCGATCAGGACGTCATAAGATCCTAAGGTAGTGACGTACAAGTTGGCCCTGCTGAAAAAATGTCCCAGGTTAAGGCTACAGCCCATAACCTTCCCTCCAACCTTTTGTTTCTCTCCCTCAGCCATCTCTACAAAGTTAAACTCATCTTGTTCGACATCCTTTACCTTAAATATTCTTAGTGCTGCCCCAAAAATGAAACTCTCTGTAGCACCAGGATCTATCAAAATGCCAAGGGTCTTTTCAGTGATGGTACATGATGTCTAGAGCATAGTTGACTAGTGCTCTACCTAGAGGTTATTAACCTCTGCATGAATCTTATGGGCCTTGTCCAAATATCCCATAATAGTTGGTTCAACTGATCCATATGCTCTATTACTCTCCACTGGGCAGTCACAGTGGTAATGTGGATCCCCACATGTCCAACAACCTTTCTTCGGTCTAGTACTCCTGGTACCCGAAGTAGAAGCCAACAACCCACCGGCCTAGAACCCTAGTTTGTTCTGCTGAACAGACCTAAACTGGTGTTGTTGTGATCAATGTTGATGCTGGTCCTGTGGTCCTTGATAAGGATTATGCTACTGAGGTGTTAGTCATTGAGGTGTAGTGAAAGTGGATCCTCTCTGGAAGCCATGATATCATGGTGAGTGTCTAGCTGGTGTCTGATCATGTTGCCTACCAGATGCTCTGAACCTTGCTGATAAGCTCTTCCACTACTATGAGGGCCTTCTGGACAACATGATGCAAGGTCTGAGGCATCAGATTCCTAAGCTTTGCATGAATGCTACCATTAAGGCCAAACAAGAACTTGTTGACCTTAATTTTCTTGGTATTCAGGTGCGTAGAATACAGAAGCAACTCCATAAAATGAGCCTCGTACTCGAGCATCATATGATAGCCCTGTCGTAAGGCATTGAGCTCATTGAGTTGATGCTCAATTAATTCCTCCAATAGATACCTCTCTCGGAACCATTCGTCGAATAGTTCCCATGACATGTTTTCAACAACCATGTTCAATTGTGGCAGGATCATCTTCCACCATATAAGAGCGCTCCCCTTCAGTTGAAATACCACCATGCAGACATTCATGTTGGAGGTATAGTCGTGAAGTGCAAAGCAAATCGCCATATTATCCAACCATGCCTCGATGGCTACACCATCTGAGGCATCAAAGAACTCAAGAAATTAAACCTTATCGAGTTGACAGTGAATGCTACCAGTACTGAATGAAGCGTGCAGTGGACCCTCAGAGGGTGTCAACATCCTGGCCTCATCTTTGTCCAATTGACTGATTAATGTCTCAGACATCATCTCAAAAGACCTCATCATCCCAACCACATCACCCACAGTTATATTTTCCTCCCTCACAACATTTTTGTCTCCCTGGGGGTTAGACCCCTTGGGCATGGATGCTATTGGGGGTGTCACAGCTCCTCCCCTATGTAAATTCTAACCTTGTACAATATCTACTGCAAACTGATATTCAGAAAAGAACAAAAAAGATACAATGGCAAATAAAAACATTACACAAAGATTTTTCACTTGGAAACCCAAACCAGGAAAACCAGCATATATTATATTCATACAATTGTGTTACATTGTTTACAAGTGCAAAGAATATAACACATACCCAACACCCTAGCACCCTATCGTCTACCTCCGTGACATCCTCTAACCATTATTACCTACACAAATATAAATCAAATTAATTAGCAACCTTATAATCAAAAATCAAATCAACGAAATTCGTAGTGATCCCAAGTCGCGGGTCAAACCTGCTATGATACCATATGTAATGACCCCAATTGTTACGATTACAAGTGACACAAAGCAAGTGTAATTTTTTTTTTTTTAAGAAGGAAAGAAATCAATGAAAATAATCAATTGCACAAATTGACAACTAACAAAACTTATGCATTCAGGCAACAGACAACAATGACTCAGCATACTAGCATATGAGGCAACTGGAAGAAACATGAGATAGTCAATAGACAGATAAAAACAACTACCCACCCATCACAAACAAGACAACGCATACAAGCTAAAGGAAAACATAAACAAAACCAACACAATGGCTTCAACGACCAGTAACTAGAAACTTCTATAGTGCGCGAAACCAAACACATTAAGGCACTACAAAACCAAGTTCCAACATCAATTAAAATGAACAAATGCCCACATCGAGAAGCACAAGATTCTGGCCAGGTTATCATTCGCGTCTATCCACAAGGGTGCACAACGATCCCCTTATCAGGAATCATTCCATCACAAGGCGATAGGCATGAAAGTAATCATGGAACAACATAACATATCTATACATTTAACCCACACTAAATCCCTCCTTCTAGGAGAACAAATCATCTATCAATAAATAAAAAAAGACTACACCCAAGCATCCAAGCAACAAGTCGACAAGATGCAAGGTGACATCACTCAAATTAAACTGCGCAACTAATCGAAGGATATCTTGTTTTCTTATGAGGCCCCTTTTTAGGAAGTCTCGCACACTGTAAAACAAAATAATTCAATGATATCTAGAAATTTATGTGAACGGATATTCTATTTTAATTCTCCACATGGTAGAATGTTATTTGAAAGCTAGCTTACTCATATGTGATACAAGAAATTAACACTTACATTTGTTATGATAAATTAGGGTTTACCATCATAAACAAAGTAAAGTATTATATTAAGAACATTTATTCAAGGGGTTTTCTTTTTTGATTAAAGATAACTTCCACCTCATCTTATCAATCAATTTAAAATTGCTATCCATAAATCATATTGCTATCTAACCATGATATGCTAACTAACAATATCTTTATCTAATGACAATATGCCAACTAACAAAAATATGCTAAATAAGTATGTGCTAACTAACAATATGCTAAGTAACATTGATAACTAACAACAATATGCAAACTAAAATTTTCTATCTAACAATATGCTATCAACGATAAATTCATTGTCTAAATAAAAAATAAATTCATTCTCAGACAATCAATAGGTGTCGATTAATAAATCCACGTCTAACATAATATCCTTGTCTATTAATATTGTTGTCAACAATCATTAACACTATCCATTATTAAACGAAGTCTAGAGATGACAAATCTGTCTAACTCACATCACATTATATCAAGGATTTCGTGTCTTACAAATTTTATATTACTATCCATTAATAATGACTCACTGTCAATAATATTATATTATAATCAACCATGAATCATTTTTTAGCAATATTATATTTCTATCCATTAATAACGTCCATTCAGATTGAGATTAGTGTCCCATAATAATAATTGTGTCCATTGATGTTCACTATCAATCCATGTCAATGCCACTCCATTCAAATGCCAATCCAATTCAATCGCTATTCAATATGCTATCAACATGCTATCGACATACTAAAAATCTTTGTCTAACAAGAGTTACTATATTTTGGATACATCGTTGTCACATAAATAATGTAAATAAGTAGCTTTCTAAATAATCATTGTCATAAATATAATCACTCTCTAACAAGAGTTATTGTATTTTTGATATATTGTTGGCATATAAATATTGTAAATAAGTGGTTGTCTATTACATAAAATGCTATGTGAAAGTTGGGTAAATCGCCCCAAAATCATGGAGTGAATGTTGTTTAGGCTTAGGTAAATCGCCCAGGAAAATGGAGACATATCATCAAAAATGAAGACAAATAAATTTGCAGCTATATTTAAATTCACAACGATATGATTAAAATAAATGCAGAGATGCTCATTCAACGCAGACATTTACTATTTCGGGATTGATCATTCAAATCACCTAGTATATACAATTAAATTGCATGGTATATACAAATGGTATATACAAAATCACATGGTAAATAATCAATGGTGTATACAAGGTCGCATGGTGAACAACAATGGTATGTACAAAATCGTCTGGTAAATAACAATGGTATATACAAAATCGCATGGTAAATAACATCAGAATAAGAAAGAAATAAATCATTGTCAAAAATATATACAAGATACACAACATCAATTATAATGGAGTCACACACACTGAGACATTTGTTGTCTGTCTTATATTAGATACAAACACAGTGACAAGTTTGCTTACTTGTAAAGTTGAATTGAAATTAGATAGTTAATTTCTTTTGTTTGTTTAAGTGCAAGGATAAATGGAACGCGGAGGTGAATTGACATAGATATAAATTAAATGCAGAGACTAATCACCACAAGAACACTCAGAGATAATCAATCACAATAAAATGCAGAAGTAATCAATCACAAGAAGGCGCAAGGATTAGGGATTAATCATAAGAGAAAAACAGAGAGATAAGTCAGGGTTAGATAACTGGGCAAAATTTATCCTTCACCTATTATCCATGCACTGGAAAGTAGGGCATTTGAATCTATAAGTATTTAAACACTGGGGTGACGACCATCGATTCAGCTCCTGGCCAACTGCTCAAGAAAAGACTAATAACTTAATGGATAAGGGACAGAAGATAAAAACCCAATTTTTTTCATATTAATCAATAGAAACAAACACAGAGAAGTCATTTCAATCAGAGGTTGGGTTCACCATTGGAAATCAATTCAAAATACAACGAGCATAAGGTTGGGATGACGTTAAGTTCTCTAATCAAAATGTTCGGCTCATCAAGACAAATTGCAGAAAGATAAAATAAAATCTCTAGAGGTGTTACGCTGATTAAACATAAACTTTAGCACACTATAAGTAAATTACTAAAAGCGCAAGAAAATACTTAAACTTCCATTCAATACAAATATACACATGTGCACCATAGCCAAATGTGAAATCTTCGAGTCGTTGTCCCACGTGTGCTCAGTTCAGCTCTCACTTGTCGATCGATGTCACCTCAGTGGTACCTCTGAGCCAATGCTAGGGGTACTCTTCTACCCCTGAGCCCCTCAAGCCACAAAGGGGCCATGCACAAAATACCAGAAAATGCTAGCACCCAGCTCCCCTCACAAGGTTGAGATACCACTCATTACTCGAGTTGGGTATCCCAGCTCCCACAAAAGAAAGTCTAGTCAAGATCAATTTCAGCAACGTAATGTTACACAAAAAGATGAGATCCATACTCCTCCTCCTCTATCCATTTTATAGATTTTTTAAGTAATTAATTTCTCAAATTCTCATTAAATTCCTTTTCCATTTTATTAATTTAAAAAAAACACCCCCGTACACATGTCACTCGATCCCCTAGTTGCACCAGAAAATTAATTTTATTAATTTATTTATTATTCCTATTTCCCTCACCCACCTAAAGCATTCCTAAAAACGCTCCTCGGTGTCCAAAAATTCCCTTACACTTCTTAAATAACTTACGCCTTACTTAATTCCTAGTTGAGTTCATAATTAGAAAGTTCCAAAGGCAAGATTCCTTACTAAATTAAACATTCATTTTTTTCCATACGTGTCCCCTTTTCTTTAAGTTTCCATTTTTCTTTAAGTTTCATATGTCTTTTAAGTTTCCCCCTTTTTCCTTTTTAACTAAAAAAATAAATTTATCAAGTATAGATAAAACAATCCTTTTACCCTTTTTCTCTTTTAATTAAAAATTAATTTAGGAAGTGTAGATAAAAACAACCATTTACCCTCATTTCTTTTTAACTAAAAATTAAATTGGCAAAAGTAGATAAAAACAACCATTAACCCTTTTTTTTAAATTTAATCCTCCATTATAATTTTAACTTTAATAAATGAGTTTGAATTTCTTACACCCCCTTCCTGTTACATGTTTATTTATTAATTTTGTTTTGACCACATGTTCTACATAGTCCCAGGTTTTAATTTCTCTAGGGTGGGTGATAGTTCTTAAGGGAAAAATTAGTCATTAAACTTTACTTATAACATCATTCATTTTAAGGCCGACTAGGTTTATTCACTTACTAGTTAAAATCACGATGTGCCCTTCAAGACGCACTATGTCCTCCAAGGGTGCCACTCACCTATTTTTGTTTTCCTTGCATGACATTCTCTTGAAGATGCACCACGTGCTCCAAGGGTGCCACTCTCTTATTTCCATTTTCCTTGCGTTGCATGCCCTTGAATGTGCACTACGTGCTCCAAGGGTGAAACTCGCCTATTTATGTTTTCCTTGCGCTATGTACTCCAAGGGTGCCACTCACCTCTTTTCGTTTCCCTTGCGTGGCATGCCCTTCAAGACGCACTACGTGCTCCAATGGTGCCACTCGCCTCTTGACTGAATTTGGTAGATGTCAAACCCCTGGATTCAATACTCTTCCAGGTGATCTTGTGGGAGACTAAGGGCCTCTAAGGAATAAGGCCCCCACCTTATTATGTGCCCTTTAGAATCATCATGAAATACTATCACAATATTCACTCACGTCATCGTGGGTCTTCTCGAACTAGGTAATCATTAACCTACAATTTGAGCCATGACGCGAGTTCTAGTAGGTTGTGGAAGGTTATTGCCACACCTCTCCCTCAATGTCTTTGGTTGTTCTGCATGACCCCTTTACTCCACATGTGAGTCTGGTCGAGAAACTATCGTCAGCCTGCATCCATCAATGAATCATGTCAACAATAATAATCAATCATCATAACATATAATCATATGTACATATGTCATATCGACAAGATTCAAACCCAATAGTCCAATCCCTGACTCGATTCGGAGTCCAAGGGGTTTCATCGATGCCTCTGCATATTCGAGGTCCAAAGTCCTGCACACTCAGGAGAACCCAGTCAATATCACATGTCAATGTAAATACAACCAAATAACATATCATAAAAGCCATAATATCTCATAATCATAATCAAAATGAACAATAGATATAATAACCCAGATCACTTTCAAGCAAGTTTCCTCAAAGAATAAGTTCTCTCAGTGTGCACAAGAGCGAGATGTTACATACAACCCCTCTTGGTTTAAACTTAGTCTCGAAGTTTCACAGTATATAAGTGATGAGCTAAAGTGTATCACAATATCATAAGTCTATCTATCAAACAAAAATGGAAACTCTTGGTGCATATCATATGCATCCTCCCAGGTCATCGAGTGTGGACTTTAGTTGTCCCAATGGACCTTGACACAATCTATTGTTTGATATCGTAACTTTTGAATGAGATGGTGTAGGATGCATATTGGCTTTGCAGTGAAAGAATCCTCATCTGATACTCGCAAGGTAATCATGTCAATAGCATGTGTAGGATCACTAACGTAGTGTCTCAAAAAAAATATGTAGAAAACATCATGCATACACCTCAAAGAATCAAGAAAGGCTAGATGTTAGGCCATGGGCCCCTTCCTTTCCACAAACTCGAAGGGTTCCATGAACCTAGGAGATATTTTAGCACCCTTTCCAAACTTGATTGAACTCTTATGTAGTTTCACCCACAAGAAGACTCAATCGCCAACTTTCTAACTACGGTTGACATGGTATGCATTGGCATAACTCTTTTGTTGATCCTATGCTTCCTTAATCCTTTGTATTATTGTTTTCATTTGATATTCAATTTATTGGATCACTTCTGGTCCCACCAAGACCTTATCCTCAAGCTGATCCCAACTCAAAGGCGTCTAACATGATCGCTCGTAAAGAAAATCGAAAGGCACCATCTCAGTGGTTCTTTGATAACTGTTGTTATAAGTAAATTCTACTACTAGTGGAAAGAATTATTCCCAATGCTTTTGTTGGTCCATCACGTACATATGAAACATGTCCTCCAAGATTTGTCTTGTTCTTTCGGTCTTCCCCTCTATCTCTAGGTGATATGACATACTAAAGTTAAGTTGGGTTCCCAAGGTCACTTGGAAACTAGTCCAAAATCATTCTATAAACATCGATACTCTATCGGATATAATCCTCCTAGGCATGCCATGAAGCCTCACAATCTTGCTGATGAAAACTCTAGCTATGTCGGGTGCCTCATACATCATATGCACTAAAATAAAATGAGCACTCTTTGTCAGAGTGTCGACTACCCTAAAAATCGAGTTATGTCTCCTTACCGTAGTAATCCTGTCGGATGTCTATGTTTAGCCTTAACCTGCTGAAATTCTAGAAATCTTCCCACGTAGTTGAGTGTGTCTGCCTTCATTCCTTTCCATAAGAATAAGGGTTTAGGGTCTTCCCTCATCTTCATGACTCTCGGGTCAGCCATGTACACTACTCTGTGAGCCTCGTTTAGGATCAAACTCCTCAACTTGTTGTTGAGAAATACATAAATTCAACTTTTAAATCTCAAAAATCCATTGTTGTCCATAGTGAATCCTTCAAATTTTGGTACCATCATTGTGTTTTGTCCGATAAAATCCTTGACCTCTTTGTAATATTTATCATCGCACTATAAAGTTAAAATCCTTTCATGTAGATTCATCTGAAGAGGCATCATCTAAAATATGTGTGGTCTTCGAATCGACACATCCTCCACTCTTTTCACTATTCCTTTTATGTAATTAATCATGAAATTGTACTCACTAAAAAATTTTGACCAACGTCATTGTCACAAATTCAAGTCACTTTGCGTAAAGATGTCTTGCAGTTCACTGTGGTCTATTTTTAGTTCAAATTTCTGTCGTGACTTGAAGTCGCGGCCGCACTGACCCTATAGTGAGTCGTATT